>QLNU02001358.1:84647-103476 GCA_006491805.2 Dysdera silvatica | reverse complement strand
GATCCACAATGACGCAACATGCGTTAAATTCACTTTCGTTGTTATCCATTGTATCGGATCTTACTGCAAAAGTAAAAGCTAATTTGGTATACATTGAAAATTTGCTGCAACCAAAGCGCACAGAGTAAAAGTTTACGAGTAGATTGTTCATTTACTTACCGTATAAAATATTGGAATTAATAAAATGTTCAGTACATATTGAGTCCGGCCATTTTTTCCCTTTTGACTTGGGGCCCACTGTGGTCTTAATCCAGCCCTGCATACATACAAATTATAAACCATCACACTTGGCGCAGTATAGCCCAGATGCTCTTGCGCCATAAAAAAGCCAAACAAACAAACCATCACTGGTTATTAAGAGATATGAAAAAAGAATGTTCAGTGCATTTACATAATAGCAAAACAAAAATACCCTATGCAAATAGTCTGAAGGTAATTTACACAATATTTTTAATAATTTTTTGAACGAAAAAGTTGATGTACATTAAATCACTTGAAAGCAAAGGCCACATTTACACCTAAATACTTAAATAGTCAAAAATATGACATATTATTAATACAGTGAAAGAAATCGTGTGTTCATATTTGGGAATGTCTTTTTTCCACGTTGTGCACTCTGAATGAAATAAATACCTGTTGTATTGTGGTAGCGCCTTGATTGCGACCCAACTCATCACACGAGATTAGGTGCGGAATTTCCCGATTGTCGGTGCTAGGTTTCGGAGTTTGGAATATTCCGTATTAAGAATGCTGTGTCAGACATGCATAAAGTCAGTCGGTGACTTTAATCATTTATTTAATTAATTGCAATTGATAAATACGGAGTTTTCGAGCCACTGTTATAGAATAAGTAAAACATTAAATTTTTGTTCGTTGACTTCTACTTCTTCTCACAACTAAATAGTTAGCTAGCTGTGATGCTGGCTGAGAATATGATTACAATATAAATCAGACGTAATCTAGTTAACGTAGTGCATAGAAATAGAATGTGTGGTTAGATTTCACATGAAGCACTACATTTGAAAGTTTAATTTATAAACATTATTTTAAACTTAAAAATTAAAAAAAACCAAAGTTACGAGATGATGTAAGGTATTATTACCCTCCGCAGGGATAACACAATTGCCAAATATGGTCAACACAAGAAAGCCTCCGGGGCGAGAATTTTGTGAGTTTTCGTGGGGGAATTTATTATACTATAATTTTTGCCACCCACGTTTTAATTACAGCTCAAACTAGAGCTTGTGTAATTTTGGAGAAAAAGAGACGCTTTCCCCATCCTGGATTCGAACCAGGGTCCCTCCGTTTAGCCCGGAGTGTCTTGGACCGCTAGACGAATGAGGAATAAAATAAAACCTTATTCGTCTAGCGGTCTAAGACACTCCGGGCTAAACGGAGGGACCCTGGTTCGAATCCAGGATGGGGAAAGCGTCTCTTTTTCTCAAAAACGATAAAAGCTCTAGTTTGAGCTATAATCTATACGTGGGTGGCAGAAATTATTGTATAATTACGAGGTGATACTAACTATTGCAAATTTACACAGACGCACAAGTTTTTAAATTATAACATTTATATGTCTTAATAAGTTTATTCAAATATATATTTTTGGTGCGTGCGTGTGTAAATATGAGTAAAAGCATAGGTGTGTGCGGAAAGTTCATAAGGGGGGTTATAGGCTCAATGGGAGGGGTTACAGAGCTACAACTCATATATTCCTATGTTAAATATACAAAATTTCATTGCAATGGGGGGTTACAACCAGGCAAGGTTTCAGAATTTCTTTTATGTGTGGGCCTTTATTGGGGTAATTGGGGAAGGGGGTGGGTTCTTCCCAGTGGTGTGCCAAAAGGGGGAGGGTGCCACGGAAGAGGGGGGGCCGTCATTTTCATACATTAGCTTTAACAAACATAAAGTAAAACCTCCATTAACGGGCACCTTCGAAGAATGAAAACCTCCAAATAATCTCTGGGACAATGTAGAATGACTCCCATAGAAAACGTATGTTATTTTAACATATATAATAGTTTTCTGTATTTATTTTGCATAAAAAACGCTTAAATACATATTTGAATTACACCGTATGTCTCATGGTTATACTCCGAATTGTACTATACAATACCTAATTTAAAAAAATAACACGCTTCAGAATCAACTTGTGCTTTAATATTTTAGCAAAGCTAATTTGGGTTCTGAAATGATGAAAAAATAAATATTTTCAATTAATACTTTCTCATATTTCTTCGCAATTTTATCTCTATTTCTGTTTTTTCTTCAATCTCTACTATCCTCTTATATCTCTGCTCTCCACTATCCTATTATCTTTCTATTCCCTACTATTTATTATCCTCTTTATCTCTATTTCCTCTAACACATTTCTTCATTTAATGAATATTTGCAATGAAAACTGAAGTCGTTGCCCTTTTGGAGATGCAAATTTGTCAATTACTATGTCAGGATTAATCATGAGGGTATTGCTGAGTTCACGCTCTATGGATGTAACGGCCAAGTTATGAAGGCGTTTCCCAGCCATGTTTGCTCGTAGGTGTGTTTTAATACGCTTCATGGTGGAAAAACTCCGTTTAGCTGAAATAAAGAAATATTGCGTATTACCCTATATTGATTTACACAGGTTTAACTGCATTCTGCATACATTAACCCAAGCATTCGCACGGTCCATGTGAATATTTATGTTCATGTCTGTACCTTTCTCATTTCTTCATTATAGAAAGAAATAAGTTTTAAAAAAGTGGATTTACGGCAATAAAAATAGAACATTACGTTTAACAATGAAAGTGTATATCATACAGTTTGGGTAATCATAGTAAGCGGGGAAAATGAGTTGGATAAAATAGTCAACCGAAAAATAGCTATGGAAACAGAAGTATGAGAAAGGTCTTTAATTTCCTAATTGAGGAAATGCATGATTATTAAATGAAATTTCTTAATAAATAGCTATAGAAATTAGTTGGTACATCAAAATAAATCATCCTTATCAAACCCACTCGATTTGCATATTGCTATCATGAAAATATAACTACACAAATCAGTAAGATTTGATACAGAAATGTACATGGAATTTAGTAGACGTGGCTTCAATAGCAGCCGAGATAAATAATGGGGGGCTGCGGCACTTCTCAATACGCCTCTGATATGCTGTCATGTATAAGAGCACTCGTGTGTTCTATCTGTCTATAAAATTTGGTAGATGCTTAACAGTATCCGAGATACAAGCTCCCCTCTATATGCTAGTGATGATAATCGTTTTAAAAGGGTTGCAGCTATGAAGATTGCAGTTATTTCAATTGCAATTATTATTATCAATTGTCCCCTTTTTCTGTGATCGGCCCGTCTTTCCTCGGATATTTTTTCCATCAGCCCTTTTTTCCAGGCCATTTTTCCATACCCTTCTTTCCATCGGCCTTTTTTTCCTAAATTCGTTTCCAGTCTGAGTGCCCCCTATTTACTGTGGTACGTTTTTTTCTTTTTTTTGTGATGAGAAATAGAAAAAAAAAAAACATTGCTTCGCTCTTAACAAAGTATTCAATCCATTCATGCTTTTCATGCCAGGTACTGTGAAATGACCTACACTTATCACCCATTTGTCGGTGGGAAAAGTCAAGTTTTGGTTGTGTTGGCACTTTATCACAATTTTCACTTAAATCCAGAGTTATTTTTTTCAACTTAGATCATCTTGTATTTGCGTTAAGATGAAATCTGATAGCGTTTCAATCTATATATACCCTTTTAATTGTTCCCACACTTTTGAAATATCCTCGTGAAGGAATAAACGTTTTACAAATTACATATTCTAACCCTCATATACAATATATAAATACACACTTACCCTTCGTATAAAAATTGCGTCTAAAAACAGCTCTATTGCAATTACATTTAAAAAGAAATCGCCTATTCACACGTTGATAAGCGTTCGAACTTTTACATTTCACAAAAAAGTAACCAAAATATTTGGGTGGGCCAAGGCTCATCCGGCCCACCCGCTAAAACCGCCACTTGTCTCAAGACTGCATAAGGGGTCGTTTGGGAGCTGTCCGAATGCTTAACGTGGCCTCGGAAATACGGAAATTTTGTAGAAAACCGAATTAACTGGGATTTGATTTCCGTATAGCGAGATCGTAGTCTTTTGTTGTAATCTGGCGGGGGTAAGGGGGGGGCACATGATCGCCAATTTTTCTAGAAGAGAGGCAGAATCGTATTTTTTCCACACAATTTTGGGTTTTATGTTTTTACCCCCCAGTTTACGCTGTATTCAACTCTTACGCCAATAGTCATAATTATTGAACTATTGGCGCAAATGATAATACTGGGTGTGGTTTTCATTATAATAGGACGCTTTTGTGTTTGTCATAATAAAATATTTTCTTTAAAAAATATTCCCGTTTAATTTCACTCTGTTGTTGTTCGGTTTATATTTTTCAAAGAAATTCGTAAAGAAAGGTAAGTTTTTTGACGTTATTCAGATCTTTTTTCAGTCCAATAACACCCGCTAAATAAGAACGTTTCGAAACATTTTCCTGTCATTTGACAAAAGAAAACAAAATTCTCCATGCATAAAAAAGGCACATGAGAAGCTCAGAAAACAAAGAATAAAAACGAGGTGACACCATTCATTACCTTCAATGGTGCATGGCCATTTAGCTACATGTGTTGTTTAAAAGATAAATATCAAGGAAGGGAAGTGAATATAAATTTACTTACCATGAATCATTGAAACGTATTTTTGAGTACTGGGACTTTCTCCATGACCGAAAATATACTCGTAAAAACACTTCCCAGATATGTAATACACGCTATACTATTTCATATCATTCGCGATTTATATAGTATTACAGGTAGCAGGCGATGGGATAAATCACACTTAGTGTATAATAAAACAATTGTTTATATTAATACTAAAATGCCGTAAAAAGTACTTTTGCTTGGTTGCAGAACGGGTGCAGTAGGACCATGATATCTATGGGTGATGTGTTTGAAATCCTAAAGTAAATAGCAGCGAACCCCATATTTATATAGTAGTTGTTTTTTGTTTATATACGCACCTGTGTGATGAAATTTGTTTAATAAATTACGCACATCAATAAAGCATTATTTCATTATCAACGTTAACACATTGCACATTATTGTATCATAGGTGCCAACTTCTAGAAGTGAAAAATCTGTAGTCCATCATGAGCGGGTGGGCAGGCCACCATTTTTTAATTAAACAAAATCATACATAATTTATGAAAAACAGGCACAATGAGGAAATTAAGTATTTATTAAATTAATAATAATAGAGGATTAAACTGTATCAAACGCAATATTAATGTGTCATTCTAATGTGTCATCAGACATGGTTGACCTGAAGTCAGTTCTAATTTTCTTCACTTGACTGAAGACTCTCTCGCATGCTGCATTACTGTGAGGGATCGTAAGTATTGACAGCATAACCTGAGAAAGTCGTTTAAATTTTAATTCACAAGTATCATTTTTTATTTTACCTATGGCTGCCCATTGTGCATCAATGCTACCTTCATTACTCACAGTTTGTGGAACTTTAAAAGCCTGGAACTCGCTGAATTCTGTTTGTAAAGCATCAACAGCTTCATCTTCTGTATTATTGAACAAAAGAACAGGAAATTTTTCTGTAAAATATTTTAAGCTGGAAAATGATGCATTTTCAAAATTCGATATTTGTGTAACCTCTGCATGATGTAACACTTCTAACTCAAAAGGAAATTTATTGTGCATGTAGTCACATGCTGCTATGAAATAGCTTCTGACGTTTTCATAAAATTCATTTTTATCATGGATGTTAAAATCTTGGATTACTTTCAGTGTTCCATTTCCAATTAAGATATCAACATCATCTTTTTGATTACTCCTCTCATGATAGTGGACTTTCAAAATATTATTACATAATTTTGTGACGCTTGGTTTTATAAATTTCACTAGCATTTCTCTGTACAATTTTAAGAGAAGAGATTTTAGCATATGAATATGTGGTTCCGCAGACTGAAGTTGAGCATTTGCTTTTTTAAATACAGACACAGTATAAGATAAAAATAAGCAGAAAGCCTTATTGATATCTTCCGACAGAAAATAAAACAACCTTTCTTCACGAGACATGGAGTTTTCAGTTTTTTGTTTCTTAGAAATATCCACATAATTTTGAGCTTTCCTTTTTAATTTCTGTGATGCTTTTTTGCTGTTACGTTCTTTCACTTTATCTGCATTTTCAACCGAAACTTTGATAGAGGGAATAGTAAAGAAAGAAAGTGGGGTGATTTGATTCCTTTTCATGGCCTCTTCCTTAAAAAAACTGATCAAAGGTTGCCACTGCTGGATTATACGCTCTAAGCACTTTCCAACAGACAACCAACGAGTGCTAACGTGTTTTAGTACCTTTTTTATATCAGTCTCATGAAATTCTTGAAGAATTTTCAACCTATCTTTTCTTTTCGAACTCTTTTGTAAGTAATAGTAAATGTCTACCAAAATTTCATCGATTTTAAATGGCAAACATGCAGCACTCTTTTCAGCTGCTAAGTTAATAAGGTGGCAGGAACAGCCCATAATTTCAATATTTTGGTGATGATTCTTTAACACCGCTGCTACACCTGCTTTTTTTCCTATCATAACAGGTGCATTATCACAGCTAAAGGCAACACAATTAGAAATTGGAAAGTTTTCAGATTGTAAAGCACTTACCAGAAGATTTCCAATATTTAACCCAGTAGCATCTTCTTTCAAAGATGGCATAGATAAAAGACAATTCACAATTTTTTCACATAAAGGATCGAAGAAAGTTACCACTATTGGATACAGCTTTGAATCAACATCGTTGCTTCCATCAGTTGCAATTGAAAATGGATAGCACCTTAAATTTTCAACAAGTGATGAGGATTCCTTTGCAGACATTTCTTTCATAATTGCAGAAGTTTTGGTCCTCGCAGATCCATATTGTTTTGCAATACTGCTGTCAGGAAACATTTTCCTAAAGAGCATCCCCGTGTGATCGCTGCAATTCATTGGCAAATTATGTTCGATCAAAAACGATGTAAATAAACATTCAGCGTTAATAAAGGAGGTATCGTTAAATGCAAAACATGAAGGCTTGATACTATGATCAGACTCAACAGCCTTGAACGCCGTCTTATGTATGTACGCATCAAGAAAAATAGGTATTTAAAATTTTTAAAAAAAGAATCAGTATTTTAAAAAACACTGGGGATTTTAGATGAAATCTCCAAAAATCAGAAGAAATCATTTTCCGACCGGAAGATCGATAAAAAATCGTAAGCCTTTTGGGTAAATCGGAAGGATTAGTACCTATATTGTATATATGTGTTCCCTCTCGGTTCAACGGGATTCCAACGACTTAGCTTCGACCTCAAGGGACGATAGAACCGTGAAATATATTCTGTGCACGCACACAGTTTAAATATAATTTTATATCTATTCCATAAAAAATATTTTTGCCTATTTGGGGGCAGGACCGTGCTTACGGCGTTAGCGACCTTGTGCGTAACAAATTTTAGCGACCCATACAAAGGTTTTAACATAACCAGTGGCGTAGTTAGATATTTTGCCGCCCGGGGCGAGTGACTGTCATTGCCGTAATTGTTGTACCTGTCATTGTTTTTAAAGGCTAATTGCCGCCCCATGATTTGTGGTGCCCGGGGCAGCCACCCCTTCCTCCCCCCCCCCCTAAATACGCTACTGAACATAACACAACGATAAAAAGACAGACAGGAGTTTAACATTACAAAATGAAGTTCTTCACTGGTCCAAATACGAAAGATAAAGAGAATATAATGAAGTTAAATTAAAAACAGGTATATATTTCGAAAGAAAGTTAGCTAGGTATATATTACTTGTTACTTCTTGCTTCACCTCAATGCTGTTGATAAAAGGTTTTATTTAGGCATACTGCCGCGTTATAAACGCAGAGAAAAACAGAACAATGTAGTTATAAATTTCTGTTTCTTAGAATTGTGCGATAAAATCTTTTTTGTCGGAAACTGGGAGTCTCTGCAATGACTGTATGACCACCATAATAAATGTGACAACATGCACATGCTACTGATATATAATAATTTTTGCCACCCACGTATTAATTACAGCTCAAACTAGAGCTTGTGTAATTTTGGAGAAAAAGAGACGCTTTCCCCATCCTGGATTCGAACCAGGGTCCCTCCGTTTAGCCCGGAGTGTCTTGGACCGCTAGACGAATGAGGATCCTCACTAGTAAATATTAATGGGCATTAGTCACTAACTAAAAATAAGATAAAGGGTCAACCCAAAATATAAACGATGACCGAAAATAATTTTCTGTTGGTGACTACATTTCACAATACTTCACAAATACATTTATATTCACGTAATTTATATGCACATTATTTGAGAGGCTGAAAAAGAAAAGATTAATAATGTCTAAAAGCTTATTTAAAAGTCTACGCAGAAGGTTGGCCACTTCATAGAATCCTCTTGAATTTTAGGTTTATTAAAACGCGGTTAATGGCCGAAGTCCTTTATTTAAACTTTCAGGAATCGTAAATCAGTTCATCTATTTGTTGTCCCAATGGATTTATCTCAGTTTCAAAAAGGCCCCGGTTGTTGAAAAACAATTATGCTTGTGAACTGTTCGTCACATCAGCAAGGTCCAGGCAGATTAGAGACCATAGTACTGCTTATGGTCTTCACTTATTAACTGTTCCACTTTGTAACGTTAAGGGATGGTAATTATTAGGTTGTCGTTCATCAGGCAGTTGCTCCAATCGATCTCTTGTTCTAACAACAATTAAAAGAAGGCGGCAGAATCGAATAATATTTACAATGTGTGAATTTTTGTGTCTCACGGTATACTATGTAGAAATTTTATGAGATGAAGAAATATGTTATTACGTAAGATGATGTAATGAAGCCACCCATATATTTAAATAATTAAAAAGTATAATTTTCATAAATTTTTGCGACATAACATCCCCAAGCACGACCCTGGTTGGGGGTACTCATTGGCTTATCCATTTTTTGTTGTTGTTGCGGTAATACAATGCTAACGATAATAAGATGAAGCGAGGTGATGGTGTAGACATCGTGACGCTGTATTAGGCTATTTGACGAGGTAGTATAGACTAACAGACCACAACCTAAGATCGAAACGCCACATACCCTTCTCTTCTAATTTATTTTTCAAAAATTACTAAATCATGAAAAATGCTATGTCATGAAAAATGAAGAGTAGAATGAGAAGAAATAGAAGAAAGAGAATGAATGAGAAGTACAGTTTGAGTTCGTGTTTCCAACTAAAAGTACCTGTACAATCTATAGGCCTTATATACGGAAAAAAAGTTCTATGCTACATAAAACCTTAAATTATATGAAAGAAACCTGGTGCGAAAGTAAAAGAGCCCAGCAAGCGTAGATGGGTTTTATACCATCATTCAGCATTAAATTTCGACAGATTTAAAATTCTATACTTCTGCGACTGCTAGAAAAAAATAACTCGAGGGAATTATATCTTTCACTTTGGACGTAGTACAATATTCTTGTTTATCTATACGGTCTTTGTAGTTTATTCTGAAACTTCGACCGCAGTGTCCTTGGATATCTTGTCTGTCTTCACATGTTTGCGCTTAGAACATCGTAACAGTGAACACTTAAACTTGGCTTTTAAGAGATGATTACGCCACATCGCTCAATTACGACATTGCACAATTATCGATTGTTTTACTTTAGCTGCCAACTTCAGTGCAAAACTAAAGACTATTTAAATAATTTTATTTGTTCTTTTAAATGGGAAAATGCAACTCCGTATACGTAAGTATAGGTTTAACTTGGGGTTAAATACAGCGTAAACTGGGGACAAAGAAACAAAAATTCCAAAATTGTATGGGGGAAAAGTACGATTACTTTTCTAAAAAGCTGAGTGGGCAACTGACCCTTTGCCCCGCCAGATTACGCCTATGTGCGCCCCTGTGAATTTCATTTCTTTTAAAACTGGTTACACATCTGCGAGCAATGGCGTGGAGTGACTTCAAAGGTGTGCCCTCTCCAATTGTTCACCATGCCCCCCCCCTCCCCCCAGAACGAAAAAAATCATATTTCATGTGTATATTATCAAGATGATGTATGAATAGTGTATTTTTATTTGAGGGAGGGATGGTGTACAATTGGAAATGCCTCACTTTTAAAGTCATGCTACAACACTGTCTGCTAGTATTTTAACTTACAACTCCATCCATTATTGTAATGCATACACGTGCTGTACATTATTGAATGCGTTATATTTTGAAGGTTTATCTATGAGTAGGGACTGGATTATATGCAATTGCATATTTTAGCCCTTTTTAGCATTTGTGCATATAAATGCATAAAAATTATGAATTTCCAGAATGAATTAATATTTAAAGGTTTTAGTAATTTTAAGGATATCATTTTTCCCGCATCGGAAAAATTTCACCGCAACGCTAAAGTTGAAATTTCCTCTTACTTCTTATCTGAGCGGAAAGGCAATGGAATTTGCAAACGTGCACGGGTAATTATGTCCTCGGGGCCCAAAATTGTTGTCATGGCTAAATTATAGCTACCATCCTTGTTATGAAAACCAAAGATTAGTTTTACTGTGCTAGGCTGGCAATTGATTGAAAGTCAAATTAAAACAAACACTTATTCTAAATTTCCACACCATTTTCTCTAAACAACAGGCATGGATTTATTATCGATAAACTATCTGTAGTAGACAACCCGCAAAAATTTATAAGTGCTATCCAATATCTTCTGCAGCTCTGGAAAAGGCCCCTTTTGGCTATAAAAATGCTATTACATGATAGAAGATAAAGCTTAACTGTTTAGAACAACGAGAGACACATTGTGATCAGGCCCGTAGCTAGACGCTTTTTACAGGGAAGCTGAAAGCTACAGGGGCTTAAAATTCGTAAATATTTTTATGTATTTTATTAATATATTTAATGATACTAAATATATAAGGAGAGTAATATATTTAAAATTAATAAATAAATTTCTTAACATAAATTTTGCATTGAAAACTTATAAATTTTAGTATACCTCTCTATAATTTCTCTTATCCTTATTATAAAGTAGATGAAGACTCAAACCTCTGTGTAAAAATCATTATGTACACAGGATGTACTGTAAAAAACTACTTTAAGTACATTGCCAACGTCCAAGAATAATTTGCATTGTCATACACAATTTCATACAAAACAAAAAATTTAGAATAAAATTCTACAATATTTTATTTTGAGAAAAAATATTTTCCAGGGAAAGGGCTGACTATATTTCCAGAGGTGGAGTCTCAGCTCCCCCCTCTATTCCCAGCTTGGATACCGCTCTGATTGTGATATACCGTCATAGAAATTCTGCTGTATAAAACATATGATTTAATGTATATCGAATTTTTCTACTTGGCAGTTAATAATAAATCTATTTGTTTTAAAATGCAAGGCATAAAATTTTCAAGCGTTAAAAAAATTTTAAGTACGTATTTATTCATTTTAGGTGCATGTTTATTAATTAAGTGCATATACATGGATATTTTGAGGTTCTTTAGTGCATGTTTTGAGAATTTTTAGTGCATACTTGCATGCACATGTTGCTGGTCTTTTAGTGCATATAATCCGGGCTCTATTTATGAACATGGGTTTTGTTTAAGATAACATGGCTCAACTAAAAAATTAGTCATCTGTCTCTTTCATAACTGTCTCACACCATGCGATTCTCAGTATTTAGTAATTACATTTCCCCCTTATTATTAATACCAAACAATAGTGTGACATTGGACATCAGATTTCAACTTCGGCCTTGAAACTGCAAGACAAATCATTATGAGATAGAGAAAATGAGAACAGCAGTGTCGGAATAACGGGTATACAAAACACGTTTTATTGGCTATTACAGACCTAAACCACTTTCCTATTCAAATGTTTACAAGAAACGAAGGTTAAATATCAAAAGCATTACGTAATATGATGTTTTTAAGAAATTTCTCCCGTCGTACATAGGCAGATGCACCATTACAGAATCATAAGTACAGAACGAACATTCGTATAATATCATACAGAATATGCACTATTATGTATACAATACATGCGTTACTCTGTTAATAGTATCGGATCCTTCTTTTTCTATCATTCTGAGAATTGTTATTTGTATTCTAAAGCACTTTACACTCATTCCATTACTTAGCATATCATTGTGCTGTCACTTGATTCATGGTTTCATCATTTTATGAAAACTTTGATCACAATGGTATATTTTCATTGATTTTTATTGCGAGATGTAACAATAGATGTTGCGTTTTAATGTTGCTATTAGTAGCGTAGCAGTTCAAAAATTATGAGAGTGGGGAGGGCTCAAATGACTTTAAAGAAGATTACATAATGAAATCTGAGAAAATAATGTGCTTTGATATCCAATGAGGTCTTGAGCTTTCTGAGCCGCCCCACTTTCCTACGCTACTGGTTGCTATTGTGAACAGGGGAAGACTGGGTCCTCTCCAAGGGCGCATATCTTGGATTATCAGAGGGCGCGAGTCCTATAGCCCACGAGGGTGCAGCGGCCCAGTCCGCCCCTGATTATAAATACGAATAAAGTGAACTGCATGTGGAAAAGGTTACATCAAATCGGAATATCACTTCTCATTGTTTTAAGTGGGTGTATAAATTTTACGCAAAAGACTTAACTAAATATTCAGAAATCGAAGTCATTATAGGATTAACGTAAAAATAAATCCTAATTCACAAAATCAGGGCTTTTCTCTTTCCTTTATGATTAATTATATCCTTAATCCGTGTGATTTGGAATAGAAGAGATTATAATTACTTATATTATCATAATCGATGTGCTTCAGTTATTTGGAACTAATTCTGCAAATATTGTCAAACCTTCCTTAAGAATAATCCCTTTCTCACCACTTAGCATTTATTCCCACATCAAAGTAGCTGACGTTTAAGTTTTGTTTCTACCTTATCTTACAGCGTTACTAAATTAAATGACTAGACCCGATTTTGTCGTCGAATGATTATGTATAATCTCTTAACAAGGACATCGAAACGTTTAGTTGCTTACAAATAATCCCTTGCTACGGTACATCACCCATATTAACCGATTGGAACTTAGTGAGATTAAGTTTATCTATTATACATGAGGGTTTTGGTGTTTTTCGCGATTATTCATTAACCTACATATTGCTGAATTATAAATATTTAAACGACAATGAGTCTATGAGAGATAATAAAGTAATAGCGTAACATCTTGTCGTCTAATGAAATCGTCAAATATTATAATTATATGAAGGAAGTCATTTCAAAATACCTATAATTGCAAAGAATTATCTTAATCATTATATTATTTTTAAAGGTTTTTATATCTGGATTTGTGTGAAATGCTCTTAATTCGATTTTTCAATTGCAAATTCATCACCCAGCTGAAATTCTTCCTGTCTAATTCTGCAGGAGACTTGGGTCGATGAACGGTGATAACGTCATAAAAATATGATTTTAGGATTTTTGTGCCAGCAGTGAATTGCAATGGAAGATTTATTGAATTCAGCCTTTTCGACATACCTTTGATGCTCTTTTAATCTGATTAAATAGATTTTTGAAAACATTTTTTATTTACAAACGCTCAGGTGACATTGTAAATGAACACAGGTCCGCTCCATACTTCAGTCAAGCTTGGAGAAACCTATTCGTCTACTCTGCAAACTTCGCCTGATTTAATGTAGTTTCATCGCCGATAGGTGGAGCGGCAGTCAATACTAATAGCAACTTTTTAACCGGAAACGGTTCTAACTGGTAACACAACCTATCAGTGAATCGACAACACTTCGTTGTTTGTTGCAGTGCTAACTAATTTTTGATGAAAGAGTCGTTTCTTCAACCTATGATTCGTCCAGATTGAAGGCGCAGTGAAAAATGCAAACGAACGGACTCCGTTCATTTCCGTCGCATTCACTATTCAGTACTTCACATTCGCCTGTCGAATCCCTGTCGTAGTGCGAAAATTCCTGGTTTTTGCTTCTGCTATTGAACTATTTTCGTGGCAATTTTATGACACGTCATTCGCGTCAAGCAGCAGGTGCCATGCAAGACCGTAGCTGCAGGATTTGGGGAGGTCAAAACTTTTGCAGATCTATCGATAAAATCACAGTACGCAAGGCCGTAGCCAAGTCCAGCATTAAATTTAATTTCGGGGTGGGGGGGCGGTCCCTAAGATCCCTCCCAGGATACGGGTATGGGCATATGGCATTGTTTCTTGTAACATACCAGCAGTATGAGCAGTGCCGTATTTATAAAAAGGCACGTTGGACACTTGCTTAGGACGCCAAATTTCTAGGGGCACAAAAGGCGGCAGATTTTTTTTTTAATTGCAATTTATTTACAATAGAATTCAACTCTACCCGAAAAGGCGTCCTCCACTCTTCCCTTCTAAATCTGAAATTCTGAAAAATTGCGTGAAACAACCAGAGCTGTCCCCAAATGGTACGCGCTGTGTGCGCCGCGTACTCTCAAGAAATTTTGAAAAATACCGAGTACGCGCCGAGTACTATGAAGGTCACAAGTAAGTTTTTGTATTTGCTGGCTTTTGGGCAATTTTCAAAGAAGTTCTGCTTATTTTTTTCCCTAGTCATTTACAAACTTGAATGGAAACAAATGAGGAAAAACATCCTGAATCCACCAAGCCTCAAAATAATATCCTGCGTACGGCTAGGTGAGGAATGAAAAACTGATGACAGTGGTAACTGCCACCTTGGGCTTGGATAGACGATAGATGACCAGTCAAATGTCAGTCATATAGAACTGGTTAAAGATTCCGGTGCAAGGACTTGCATCTATGACAAAAGAATGTATTTCCCGTTCAAAGTGATTACGTTGCCTAGTTTCGAATCTAATATAAGCATCAAAGTTCAACGCAATATTATTATTTCTCAATTAAAAAGAATCCACAGAATTTGCCTTGAAGACTTAAGCCTTTTAGAAGCTATTAAATTGCTTGAATGCAGACTGAAAGGCAATCTAATACCGGAACGTTTTATTGCTTATTTTTTTAACAGGTTAAAAAAAAAAAAAAAAAAAAAGATTGTTTGAAATCTATCCATTTTGGAGGCTTTTCTAACGCTTTTGGCCCCCTTAGCTTTAGGCTGGCAACTCTGCTGTCCTGTTACCCTCCCCCTACCCTCTGCTCTTTTCCGTTTAAGCCTAACTTCATTCACACCTTGTTCGCTGTATCGTTATTCCGTCTGCATCCCAATGTATATCCCCCAATTTTTTATCATTTTCATAAATTTTATTCGTTTTAATTCGGCTCGTTTTTTGCTCCTGAAATGTCGTGAGGCGTGGAATTTTTTTAGCTTAGGCTACTTTCCATACGGAAACATTCCATTGCTTAGTCATCAAGGGAGAGCGGGTTTTGAAAAGAAAAGATTGATGACATTACATGGCCCCTTACGTTCTCTAGATCTGAATCCCGTTGAATATGCATGGGATTTGATAACAAAGGCTGTATATGGCAGGAGCGGGCACAGACTTTCATTTTAGGGGTCGATAGAATTTGCCATGGACTTCGAATAATATCTTTCATCTATCACGAAATCTGGAATTTTTTACAGTGAAAAACTACATTTTTGTGGATCATGAATCCTGTGTCCGTACTTGGTATATGGGCGAAATAAGCAATGTCATCAAGTAAATGATTTCCAAATTGAAAAATTCGAATGCCTGGAACAACATACACTTGGACGTTTTAAGAAAACTTCTTCAAACAATGTCTGACAGAATGATACAGGTTATTGAAAAACAAGGAGGACCAACACGCTAATTAATTTCTGATTTACGTAAATTTTCTACATTGAGCTTATATTTTGTTTTGCAGGTTGTAAATGATTATTTTTTCTTATGAACAAAATTATTTACCATTATCAAAACTTATAAATGGTATATGTATGTAATCACCATTGGTATATTATTTGCATAAATTTATATCAAACAATTATTGCAATCGTAAATTATAGAACGATAATATATAATTGTATGTAATGTAATAATATTATAGAACGATAATGAAAGCTATAGCTTGCAATCATAATGTTCTGTATAAGGCAAACATTTACAATTTTTATTTTTCTACGGTGAGTTAATATCCCTATCCTCAACCAGTTACGTTGACTGTACATATCATGGAAGTATCAAAATGTGTTGAAATATCTATGCAACAGCTGTGATAAAGGACTGCCACTTCCATGAAAAATTCACACTGCCATTCAAGCAAAGGCTCAACTTCTATTTACAACTATTGCTGAACAATAGTAATAGATGCCAGTGCCGGTTCTAGGCTAGGACCGAGGGCCATGGCTCCAGGCTAGGACCGAGGGCCATGGCTCCCTCAAATGTAACAGGAACTTATTATATTGTTCATTAGTACGAGCGCCATTAGAAGCGCCCCATGCGCATGGTGCCCCAAAATTTTGTTGTCTAAGACTGCTACTGGATGCCAGCTTCTGATATGTGCCTACTTGTATTGAATTTGGTGGATAAGCTACAGTTTGAGTCTGAGAACGAGATTTTGATCGACCAATTTGAAAATTGTAGGCCTTGTCATAATTAAAACTTTTTTCAGAACAATGAGGCATTCTAAAGATATACACCGACAAATCTAAACGAATCTGAATAGTTATACTTGTGTTAAACAGTAAATACTGAAAAACAATAAAAAGGTAGTCAATTACATCAAATGTGCCTTTTAAAAAAGCGATTAACCATCTACATTACAATACTAGATACAAAAATAGTACAGAAATTTTAAGATTTTTCTATTAGAAGTCTCTTCGAAAGAATGACAACAATTAATTAACTAATTACATATGAATAAAATAAACAAATTAATTAGTCGCAATATTATTGAATGTTGAATGCTACGATACAAACCTACTGTCAAATCAAAATTAAATGACATGCATAGTAGAAAGTAAATTATACTAAAGCATGCGAATGAGAAATCGTTAACAGACATGAAAAGATAATATCAATTTGCTGCTGATATTTATGTTTTAATGCATAACTGATGAAGCATTGCTAAAAAACTTTAACTAGAAGCGCCATCAACAGCTATGTTGAAAGAAATAAAAAATATCATGATTGAAAAATTACACTTCACTTGTTTCAAAGGAGTGATTAATTTAAAAGAGCTATGTAGAACAGGGAATTGAAAAATTACGAATTATTTTTTCATAATTACAAAGATTACTTCTGATTAATCTATAAATCCTTTCCATGAAAAGTTAAATTCTAGTATCAAAGACCAATCCGTAGATTGTTTAATGAGGAAAATAATGATTTATATCTAGAGTAACAGAATGTATCCTTCCAAAAGCTTTGCCCAAGTATTTAAATGACATGAGTAACAGATATAATAATTATGTTTTGTAATTTATTCAATATAGAAGAAGCAAAATCTTTCATTTCAGTGAACATATTTTTTCAAGCTCATTCCTTTAAAAGAATTAAATCTTGGATATCATTTTAATTCTTTAAAAAGAATATATTCTTGGGTCTCAATTCATTTAAAATAATAAACTCCTAAGATTCATTCTCATTTAAAAAAAATGTATTCTTGAGGCTTATTTAATTTTTTTAAAATGTATTCTTGGGGCTCATTCATTTAAAAGAATAAATTCTTACGGTTCATTCTCATGCTTAAAAAAAATATATTCATAAGCCTTATTATATTTCTATAAAAATAATGCATTGTTGGGAGTTCACTCTGATTCTTTTAAAAGAACATATTCTTGGGCCTCATTGAGATTCTTTTAAAAGAATGAATCCTTGGAGCTCATTTTTTAAAAGAATAAATCCTTGGAGCTCATTTTTTAAAAGAATGTAATTTTGGGGAACATTTTTGTTCTTAAGTAAATAAATTTTTGGGATTCGTTATTTTTTTAAAAGAACATATTCTTGGGGCTCATTGAGATTCTTTTAAAAAACGAATTCTTGGAACTCATTTTCTTTTAAAAGTATGCATTCTTGGGGTACGTTTTCGTTCTTAAGAAAATGAATTTTTGGTATTCGTTATTTTTTTGAAAGAATAAAAATTTGGAACTCCTTCTAATGTTTTTTGTCATTTACTCATTTCACAGAATAATAGCAGTCATTCTTTCTCTTTCACCATAGAGCTCGAGTTTGATATTCGTTATGATTAAGTCTGTACTTTCAGATAACTTTAATTTGGAGAAGGAGGACAACATCATTGTTCTTATTGATTAAATTTCCAACTAAGAAAATATATTTACTGTAATACCTATGTTTTATATTTAAACAGAAAAATTAGTGCAGCATTCATATGTTCATATGAACATTTATAGTATATATATCCAGAATTTTTAGATGGCGCTAGCATGGCGACAAAGCGACAATTGTCGCCAACTCATAACCAATCGTTGCCAAAATCGTAAATATGTAGGATATATTTACGATACGACATATTTACGTCTGTTCTCTGTAAATGATCTATGCAGAATGAAAAGGGCACATGTGTATTGGAAGACAAATTAAAAGAAAATTGATATAACTGAGGAAAAAGTGACTTGAATAATTTAACTAATAATCTTAAACTTTATGCAAAAGTCAATCAGCACACATAAAGCGCAAAGGAGTTTAATTTTCGGTGGTTACTAAATTTTTTTTTTCTTATTAAAATTGGGTATATACTGTTTTTAGCACCTGACAATTTAAAATGCGAATAATTTAGTGTGTGTTGTGCTGTTTTTGCATAAAGACATACATATGTGGAATAATAATCAGTAATACATGTA
>QLNU02001358.1:67404-84547 GCA_006491805.2 Dysdera silvatica | reverse complement strand
AACGACGCCTCTTGACATGACTGAACAACTTACGAAATTAAGAAATTACTTCACTGTGTTCGAACAACTAACTAATGTGCTTCACATACTGTGAATAAATCCAAATTTCTAGCACGTTATGTAATATAGTTCCGTTTATTTATATTGGATGCACATTCATACTGTTAATTTACAAAATAATTAACTATTAACGATGAGAAAATCGTATGTGAAGAAATGCTTAATGAGCTACTTAGCTATACAGATTTAATTTTTCTCATGTTTCCCTTCCATCACATTTCCTCTTCTCATAGCTCGTGGTGATTTAATAAATCCCACCGATTATTAAAAAAATCCCAAAATTATTAAATTTGCATAATTAAAATTGCAATACATCTCATCGAGGACACAATTTAAACTTATCTTTTTTTTTTCGCTTAAAAAAATTCATAGTTTTAAACGAAATTGTTTTTTGTTTTTTTCGTTCCGAAGTATTTTACACCAAAAATGTCCATGCTTTTAAAACTGGAATTTCTGAATGTGTGTTACAGAAATGTATTGATTCAGCAAACATCTTTTAGTGCAACTTTCTGATATAATAAGAAGCATTTAGCTCAAGACCTTGCTTAAAATAAATTACCATTGTCTATGGTCCAATTCCTTCTTTCATCTTAACTCTTTATTTGGAAAACAAATCTGAACTCAATCTGACAACGATGAGCACTCCAGAAAATATGATAAAAATCTATCAATTACCGGATAATTCATAGATCTATTCGAAATATATCTTTAAATATCTGCTTTTTCCCAAATCAGCTTTTAGCTTCACGGAAATAAAGATTAATATGCAACCTAGTGTATAAACTGTGTCAAAAGTTCGTTCTTTTTTAATGCTGCTATCATCTAAAACATAGCTTTTGAGCTTAAAGATTTGAGGAAAGAAATTGAACTATAATTGTTAAAACAATACATGTCCTGATATGATACGAGCTCGATTGCACTGACGAAATAAGAATGAAGGTTGCGAAAAATTATGTTAAAAAAAAACCTTTGTGGTTATCTACCCAGAAGAATATAAAAGTAATTTTCATTGTCCATTTTTTACAGTAATACTTAAATAAATAACATTAAATCGTAAATAAATAAATGGTATAACATTTTCTGTTTTTTTCTTCATTTCCTTAATATTCAAATAATTTAACAATTATATATGAATTTCATTAAGTTTTAATAAACTAATCCGTAACAATTTTTATTTTATTCGTGAAATCAAGTGTGAAGTCATACAATCTTCGGACTGGCTAAACAATTATATGTATTGGGAAAATAAACTTATTAAATCGTTTTCCTTTTAATTATAGCTAATAAAAAAAGGTAGTTTACTATATTTTACTTAACTACGTAGTTTCAAGCTATATTGAAGTTTTGGCGCAGCATGATCTACGTTGTCCTTGCGCCATTAATATCCAACCAACCAATATATAGAAGTTAAAAATTACGTACATATTTTTCAATTGCGTTTAGGACGCCTAAACGCTTTTACTGCTTTATAGAATTTTAAATTAGACTTACTAAAATCAGATAATAAAAAGAAAATAGATTAAAATATCAACGGGTAGAGAGAGAGAGAGAGAAAATAAAATTGTGGGGAAAACAATTCAATAAAGGGGGTATCCACTTACCATAGAAAATTCCTACTGGAAATGATCGAAAAGCATCAGCAGTAATTAAGAGTATTTTTGAGACTAATTACGAATCTATAAACCTTTTGAAGGTATCACGTCAGGAAGTGACTTTTTTCAAGACTTCAAACTACAATGAGAGTCTATGAAAGAAACATGCTTTTTTTTTTACTATTTTTGTAAAAAATACCACAGCCAAATTCAATTCTATTTTTACACAAAAAAAAATAATAATAACTATGCTGTGCCTAAAACACCTAAATTAATGCTTGGGGAAACGTTTGAAACCTGTTCATGTTCAACTTTAAAAAAAAGTCAAAACATTATTTGCAGTTGAATGTGAACATGATCCGAAGCTTTCTGTTTCATGTGCATCAGATGAAGCATAGCTTCTAGTTTATTGTCTAAAAATATTGGTGAACTCGCCTGTAGCTCTCTTTATAGAAATCGTAAAAACTTGTTTCTCCTACAGGCTTCCTTTGTAATTTGAAGTTCTGAGAAATGTTGTTTCCCGCCGTTTTATTTTCAAAACGTTTACAGATTCGTAGTCTGTCAAAAATACTCTTAATTAGAGCTGATGAATTTTGTTCACTCCCTGGGGGGTAGGGATTTTCTATGTAAAGAAAGCCAACTACCCAGTATTAGCCTTCCCCTACGTAAATTGCTAACCAAGTGACGTGGTATCAAATTTTGATACTTCATCCTAAACCTGTAGCTATCACCGGGGCCATCAGGGACACGGCCCCAGTTGCCCCATGCTTGTGCCTCACTTGCCCCATTCAGCTGTTTGTGTGTGTGTATATATATATATATATATGTGTTTAATAATGTTTATATAAAAATGTGCTAAATTTGAATGAACATTAACGTTTTCCTTATGGGCTGTTATGAATTTTTCAATAGGGCCATTAGGTATGAGCATAAGAGCGCTGTGGTCAAAATTTTTCCTCTCCCACCTAATTTTACGTCCCTAAAATTTAAAATGCAGACCTTGGTATATGCTAATGTTACAGTATTTGTAGTTGTAATAAACTAAAAAAGCCATAAGAGGAGCGTCGGATTTGAGTTTGTAGCGACATATTTTTTAAATTCTCCACCGCTCCTGGCATTTATTTTATACTTGTGAGTCCCCAGGTGCCCCGTGACTCAGTTGCCCCTTCATCCTGGCTACATGTCTGCCTCAGCCCAAAGAAGTGGATGTCAAACTTAGTAAACGTTTATACCTCTGCAGTAAACGAGTCAACTACCTCCTAAAAATAAATAATATATAAAATAAACACCGAATTGATTGGTTCCTTTTTAAATTTAGAATTCTAACGTTTTTCATAAAATCACATGAAACTGGATTGCCAGATGAATATAATTTCGGAACAAAAGTATATTTATATTCCTGGCTACCTTGTTTTGATATGGGTTTATATTAGCGTGGAGGCGTAGACGAAAGGTTATATGGGCCAGTGGAGCCTGAGCCTCCTCCGATAATTTGAAATAAATTGCAATTTTACATATATTGTAATGTATAAATGTTCATAACATGTGTGGATGTAAGATATTATTACCCTTCTCAGGGATAACACAATTGCCAAATAATGGTCAACACACAAAATTTTTATTACAATTAATAAAGTTGACACCCATGTTTTTTAGCTCATACTATAGATTTTTTGGTGTAGGAGAAAAAGATACTGTCTTTTTACTATTTTAAGATCTTAATTTCAAGAAGGCATTTTCTGAGAGCGCGAGATTTTTCGAGTTTTAATTTTTAAAACTTAAAATAAGCGCCACCTTAGTAACACCATTACATGCGAATTGATATTTGTATTTTCGTATTGTTCACTTCCAACTCTTCCCTCTCGTAAACGGTCAGTTGAGCTCTATGAAAATGCTCTCATCAATCTGTTAATCAAATACTTAACGAGAGATATACACTTAGAATCAGTCGGGTTCACCTCCGTGAGAAATCTGCATCGCAATCTTTAGTAGATAAGCGCTTATAGCTGATTCTATTCGGCTAGGACCGAGTTCCACTTAATTGCATTTCCCAGGCGGCTGTTAGTAAATTGGGAACCAAAATAACCCTTGATAATACCAGTGCGGTAGATGCGGCTGTAAATTAGGAACCACTGCCGCACCCTGATCGGAAAGAAGAAAGGAAATATTAAGGGGCACGTGCAAAAATTTCGGTAAATCATTGCGGTTACATCTGATTCTATGCGCGTCTTTTTGAGCTAAGAAAGACGTAGGGGCTACTGGCAAATCGGCGAAATGTTGGTGTCTAGAAAGAAAGGGGAAAGCAAAGAAGTTAAGAAAGAAAAGAAAGATGAATGGATAGATGAGAGTAACCTCATATGAACGCAGTTTTACTAGTATACAACCCCGAGAAAACCTCAAAACCCACCTGTAAATTCCAGAGCAATATTTGGTTCCTAATTTCCATGTGAATTTTGAAGTTGCAGCTTTTTGGTTCCTAATTTACAAACTCCCTCCCAAGGCTAACTTAAATTTCACAAATTTTGCTGACTGGCTTTGTTCCGGAACGGCCCCAGGGCATCCCACTCCTTAAATCGGGGCTTGCTTGCACATCAATCAAAATTGGCTAGAAAATCTGACCGCAAACTCCACTTAGCCTTTGGGTAATTTCTGAGTGAATAGCCAACTGTGCATAAGCGTACGCAGAAAGTTCGTAAGGGGGGTTATAGGGCCCTTTTTATGGTTTTGCGCAAGGTCCCAAAATTTGTAGTCACGCCACTGGTTATTCATATCCTGCATGGACAACGTGATCATGAGGACCATGAGAGGCATAGGCCTGCAGGTCTTCGAAAACCAGATGCTTACTCGTATCCTTAAAATGTCTTGGTTTGTCAAAAATTATCAAATTACTGAAGATACAAATCTGGTGACTATGACTGATAAATGATTAGGTGTGATTGTGGCCATAGCTGGTGCTATGGCCACAATCAATCTAATAATTTTAGTAATATCTTAAACCATCCCAATAACTATATTACTATTATATCAGAGTATGACATGACAATCTAGGGTAGTGTTTCTCAAAGGGTGGTCCACGGACCACTGGTAGTCCGCGGCGGCTTATCAAGTGGTCCGCATGTTCACCACCAAATTGCAAAAAGAAAAAAATTAACTAGAAATTTCCGGTGTAGCTAAAATTAATATTCTGGTGAGATTTACAGAATTTCTCATAAATATTACTTGTTATAAACGTTACTTTACGGCATTTTGTGAAAGATTTGAATCCTCTAAATACACCCTTGCTATCGACATTGCTTTTGATTATTTAACTAAATTAATGATGTAATTTTCATGGTAAATTTGACAAAATAAGATCGTAACTCACACTCTCTTTATCAAATAGCATTACTCTAAAAATTATTTTGCTTCAGGTGGGTTTGACAACCAACCCATATTTTTTTAAGAACTTGATCGGAGATTTTAGAGATTTTCTGCCAAAAGTTAGTGCTTTTTTAAAGTAAAAAACCCAAAAAGCTTAAAAAATTTACCACAAAACGAGCTAAGATTAACTACAAATTATATTTCAATGAATGAATAAACCCCTTCTGCCGAAACTCTTATATGCTTATAAACCTGCCCACAGGCGTAGAGTTATATTGGCCCGCGGGGCCCGAGCCCTCCCCCCAATAATTTTCAATTGTACATATATTGTAATGTATATATATCCCCAAAATGTGTGAAGGCTTCCCCACCCAATAGTTTTGAAAACTCCATGCTTATGAGCCTGCCAACAAATCCATAAATCAAGGGGTTTCTTTGGATATGTCTTTCCTTGGGAGGCGGTGGGTGGGGAGATCAACGAGGAGAGTGGCTAAGTTAGGGCATAATATTATTAGCCCACGGTTAATGCAGCTTCTAATTTAGACAATACATTTTAATGGCGGGGGTGGAGGATAATCTCCCCCCTCCCGGTGGTCAGCGATGAATAAAGGAATGCTTAAAGTGGTCCGTGAGCGACTGAAGTTTAAGAAACACTGATCTGGAAGTTGCTTACAATAGTCCTTACCGTGAACACCCTGCATGCTCTCCCTCTCAATAATTTCTCGATTCTTCCTTTCCACTTTCCTTTACCTTATCCTCTATAATTCTCCTCTGATATCATAGCAATATAACACTCTATCCCATCAAATTAACCTCATATTTTGTTGAAGGTATCCTGATTAACATTAAAGATTGCTATTTACAGAAATACTCGAATGGAGATAAATCAAGAAATAATCTGAGAATTATTTAGAATTGAACGAAGAAGAGTTAATGGTTATTTTTATTAAATTACTCGTTAGAAATCAGGAGCGTGAGTAGAAAATTTATAGAGAGTGAAGGGGATACAGAGGGCTACAACTCTATATATACATATGTGTATAAACAAAATTTCAACATATATATTTATACTTAGTCATAGTGAGAAGTCATGGTTCATAGTGAGAAGCTTATGATCTCCATCAGTCCCTCCCCGCTGCTTAAGTCTAGGCTAAAAGTCCGTATTTTTAATTTGTTTCATTTTGATCTCTAGAATGAAAAAATGCATTGGTAGAATGACGGTATTGAAACGGCTTATTAAGTTCAATAAGTAAAAAGAGCAATTTATCATCTAAGCAGAAATGGGTTTTTTTTCAAAGGATATGAAGAATTTCTCAGGACGAATTCTATTGCTTCATTATGATCTTACATAATAATCCTACTGAAATACAAACGATTTACTGTTGTTTTAATACTACTAATGTTGTTTTATTCTACTAATGGCGTTTCATCGAACTTGAAAATTCAATGCAACTCTTGACTCATTTTGAGAATCTTGAAGTACAAAACGTTGGGGGTGGGGGGTCTGTTTTTCTTTTTTTTTTTTTTTAATATTTCTGTTACATCTTGTCAACAAAGCGTGCAAGTTCCTTCTTTAAATTAATACAAATAGGGAGCTATTTCTCGTTTAAAAAACAAACTAGAATGTAAAAAATCTGCTAGATTTCAGTTCTAAAACAAAATGACACTTAATTATCTTACGTTTTAAGGCCAGTGAAATGAAAAATGCACACCCAAAAATTGATCATGAGTTCTGGAAATTCTCTAACAAATCTATAAAAGAGTTAAAGAGTTGATGAATGAATGCTCATGAAAGAGTTACAAAACTTGATGAAATAACCTATAAATTCTATAAGGAATTTATGGATTTTCCAACCAATCTTTAAACGATGCTAATGTGCCTTTTTAGCTTCAGTCAATAGTATGACGGTTTTACAGAAGGGAGTACGTATACCGACTTTTAAACTCTTGTACGAAATTAATGTAAAATACGAATTGAACAATCCAGGAAGTATCGCGTATGTTTAGCCAATAGGACACCTATAGCGTTGCCACCCATGGGGACCAAATTAAATATTTATTTTGCATCCTACTCTCTTCTAAAAAACCGGAGCTTCTTCATTTTTTTTTTTTTTTTTTTCTCTAGCGCCTACAATCGTTTCTGCGCTGCGATTCCATTGAGAAATTCATGGAATGTTTCCCGTTCCCACATTTGGCAGGTTTTCGGAAAAAAGCGCGCCAAAACCTCATGATGAAATCAAGATTCTCGACGAGTGCGAAACTAGTATTAAAACATACAGGCCCGTTTCTAGGTTGTTAGCCGCTCTGGTTCAAAACAATATCTCGCCGCCCTTATTAATTTAATATTATTTCATTTAGAATTTGATATATGAAATGATTACTTTTATACTTATATATACATAGTTTGAAACAGTTGTCATGAAAAGAGAAATATTTGTAAGTTTTATTCCATAAATAAAACAAAATCCATGATATTTTCCTTTATTTTTTAAAGGTTAAAATTATATAATAAATGTCTGCGTCACCCTCAGAGTGCCCCAGGTGCGTGACACCTTTGCACCGCGCCAGAACGGCACTTTTTTTTTTTCCAAAGAAATAGAAATCAATAACTGCTGATATTGAAGGCGAGTCGTTTGTTGACTACTTTAATCAAATAAATCAATGTCCCTTTCGCTATATTCTGTGTTCATATTAATTTTGTACTTATTGCATCTAAACTCCGTAAAATTTCGGTATGCTACAATGCATGACAATATAATATATATTTTTTTTTTTTTTTTTTTTTTTTCAAATGATATAGCTACCACACAGTGTAAAATCCGTACTTGTATATAAATGTAGATTGTGGATACCTTTCTCATAGCATTTAAAAATACATTTTTTGTGTGTTTATTCATTAATTTGCTTTCATGGTTTATTATTTTTAACGGAATATATGAAAATACATGATTTCAAACGTGAATTAATGGCATTTAGAATTTTACGAAACGAAGTTTTGAAACAATTCCTTTACGTCCCTTGGGAAATTTTGACAATGTAAGCATCACCTTTCACATAGTTTTTTTTAGATCCGTTTTCTTGGTTATATTTATATTCTTTTTGTTTTTACTCTCATTAAAGGAAACATATTACAAGATCTATTGTTTTCACAATTGGTTCCCTGTCAAGTTTATAATTCGTTATTGCTAACAGTTGTTTTAATTAACTTCCCTTTCTGAGAAAGGGAAACAATGTCTTCCATTTCATTTGGTGCAAATATTAACTGTGCTTTGGCGCTGTTTCATTCCACGGACGTGAAATAAATGCTAGAGGCAAAATGGCAACCGGTCTCATACTGACATCCTAGGCAAATGAGCTAGTGACCTACTATGACGGCGTTCGTTACGCCTCTATTTCTATCTGACGGTGTATCTTTCCACCTATTTCGAATCGGCCTTGACCAAACTTTTTTTTACCTTTTTAACCCGACAGAGCAAATGAAAGTTCTTACGTACGGTCGGCTAAGCAGCTTTATAGTAATATTCTCTGTCGGGTTTCCCCTCAGACTGCAAGTTGACACGAATCACATCACAAAGCTCTAGAGCTCGCTATCAGAACCGCACCTTTTTCTCATCCCGAATGAAAGGTTTGTGCACGTTTTCTACTTTCAATATTCTGGCATTTATTGTTTTTCTAATTTTTAAATCTAACATTTCGGATACATCTTCACTTAATATATATACTTTCTCGTGATAATTTGATTGTTGATATTTGTCAAATACTATTTGATTAAAACTACTTTCTAAGACTTCAAAGATTTTTTAGAAGACTCTCTATAGCAAATATTAAATACTTTAAGTGAGCATTGAATATTGGATAATTTTTGCTGTTGAACTGAATTTTATTGAATTGAATTTTCCAACCCAGCAATGCCCAATTGAATAATTCTTAAGTTTTTCAATAACTCGATTACAGTGACATAAACAAACTTCAATTCGAATGATCCTAACCTGGACCAGTGGTTTTTCAGGATATATTTCTTAACCACCATAGAACACTAATCACTATAGATTGGTGGTGTCTTAAGTGGCTAAAGTTTTGGACAAGATATTCAAATTGAACTAAAAATATACATGGCGAATAAAGCCGTAACTGTGTGATGGTTGAGTGGCTTGTCTTCGCCCTTAAAAATATAAATAAATCTAAGAAAATTATGCTTTTTAGCATAGTCCCACTTTCCGAATAATTAAAACCCCATTAATCGTTTTTTGCCTGCATACAACCCTGTCAAGTGTATAAAACTCAATTGGAAAAATACCATCCGTTATAAAATAATCAGAATACGATGTGAAAAGTTCCTTTATTATAAGCTAAATTATCCTCCATTCATATCAATGTTTTTAACAGATATTAGTGTTCGTATTTATATGGCATAATCCAAATCAGTGCTGGATTAATGTTTTCGTGGAGTCCTAGATTAAAAGGGTAAAATGGGCCCCTAAAAAATGTGGCCCAACGATATTCTTTAAAAATTAATGAGATTTTCTTTGAAGTTTATTTCTTCAATATTTAGGTCTACCAATAATGAAAATTTCCTCCGAATTTGCAAATAAACGATAATAAAATAACGCTTAAACTTAAATAATATCAGACCCCTACAGGTCTTAAAATAGCGGGTCCCTATGTCCAAGCCTATTTGGCCTATATGTAAATCCAGTACTGATCCAAAAGATGAACCTGATACTAACAGCGCAGAAACAACTCTCGACACCATTCTTTGTTATTGTTTTTTTCATAATGTTGAATGTTTTAACGTGTTACATTGTTGTCTGTTTCGTTGATTGAAAGCAATTTGTTCCACTGAAAATTTTGTACTTTCGTTTTCCTACGTTGTATTTATAACTTTTTGCTTTCGTTAACTTATCGGCCACAAAATTAATGACAGTTGTTCAATATATTAGACAACCATTTCTGCATGGCTATTTTTGCTACCACGACCCTTTTTAGCTTTTGAATTTAGGTTAGGTGATTCATTGGCGTTTCGCTGCACTGATCAAGCTTTCAAGTTCGTTTAGCGTAGATTATTTTCTTCGTTTTGATGTTTCAACAATGATTTGTACTAATTACCTAGTCACAATGTCAATCAACCTGACATGTTAACAACGTTTAACCTGCCTACGTTTCAAATCTGCATTTCCTCTGCTTTTGTAATTTGATTTAAAAGTAACATTTTGCACATTTTTTCGCAACTGATGATGATTTTCTATAAGTGGAAAACATTTTTTTTTTCTTTGTAATTTTAAAAACAGGCTTTTTCCCCTTTTGCTAAAATTTTGAAAACCAGAACGAATTTCGCTTCCGTGTTGGCGATAAGAAAAAATAGAATTGGGTTTAAAAAGTTGAAAGGAAGAACATTTTCTGAAAAATGTACGAATTTTGTAGTTTTATAATTTGCGTTGACGTTCCATAAACATTAATTTGGGAAATGGGAAAAATACTAATTCATAAGTATTTTCATTTAAACCTTCATGAGTGTATTTGGGCAAATAAATAGTAGTATTATAATAACTAGTATAATTTAATACATCACTTAGTTCATTATATCTGTCAAACCCCTTCCATTCTTCTTTTGTCGAATTAGTGACATATAATTCCATGCATTTATAATTCTGTTAATTTTAAATAATATTTGAACAATAATTAACGCAATACAAATTTAAGCAAATTTATTCAGTGTTATTTTTAAATAATTTTGTTTGATTACTGTGGATTTTCCTTTTTGAAAACAAGCTCCTTTTCTATGATCGAATATTTGCCGATTTTTTTCATAAAGTTATTTCTTGTGCTGTCCAAGAGGATTACAATAAAATTATTAACTCAATTAACTTTCCGTATTACAAGTTTTTGAATCTTGCCTGTTTTCTTAAAGGCCATTCGTTTAAACAAATGTCATTCTCCGTTTTAAAAAAATGAACTTAAGAACTCACTTTGCATACACGAGTAATAATAAAAAATTCAGTTTCTATAGGAAAAACGAGATTTGCTGACTTTGCAATTTTTGGGAGACGATTGATGGTTTTGGGTGCATCCATGAGCGCCCGGAGGAGGGTGCAAGGGGCAATGCGGTGCAGTTGCACCCCCTTGGCTTATGAAAAAGAGAAAAAAAAGGACTAAATCCACAAGAACTTATGAACAACAACACTGTTCAATGGAAATTTTTCCTGGAGGCGCCCCCTTGCGTAAAATTATGGAGGCGCCCATGGCAGTATCAATTATTTTTGTAGCATTTTAGTATCTTGTACATTCACTAAAATGTTTGACAGCCTTTAGAAGAAGGTAATAATTTTTCTCAGCTTACACCCCCAAGAAGTACCCATATGGGCGCCCATGGATATAAAGGCTGTCCATCTCCTCACACAAAGATTTGAATAGTTTGGAGTTTGTTGAATTGGCCTTAATAAAATTAACAACTTTCGTTGATAGATTAAGCATACTTCCTTCAATGAACCAGAGCTGTAGCCATTCTGGGGGCTAGAGGGGGTTGAGCCCCCCCTGGAAATATAGGCAGACCCTCACCCCTGGAAAATATTTTTTCTCAATATAAATTTTTGTCGAATTTCATTTTGAATTTTTATCTTGTATGAAATTGTACATGACAATGCAAATTGGTCTTTGACGTTGAAGTTGTACTCAAAATAGTCTTTGCAGTAGGTCTCGTGTACACAATGATTTCTACGGAGGTTTGAGTCTTCACCTACTTTATAATAAGGATAAGGGAAACTATGGAGAGATATACTAAAATTTATAAGTTTTTAATGCAAAATTTATTTTAAAATATTTATTTGTGAACGTTAAATATACTCTATAACAAAAAAAAATCGACGCACCAAGAAGGAGTTGTCCGATTGCGATAAAAATTGGTGGATGTGAAGAACATACATAGAAAAAGAAACGATTAAAATTTCAGAACAATTGAATGATTTATTGCAGAGTTTGACCGTTACAAAGGGAGGAAGTCAATAAGGCGTTGGTCCACCTCTGGCCTGGATGCAAGCTGTCACCCGGCGTGGCATAGACTGATAAAGATCCCGGATGGTGTCCTGCGGAATTTCTTGCCAAATTGTCTCCAACTGTCGGGCTAAATCGTCAACATTCCGGGATGGTTGCAATCGCCTTCCCATAGCGTCCCAAATGTGCTCTATGGGAGAGAGATCAGGAGACCTAGCTTGCCAAGGAAGTGTTGGGCAAGCTTGAAGACAATTCATAGCAACACGTGCCGTGTGCGGCCGGGCATTGTCTTGTTGAAACGTAAGTCCAGGGTGTCGCAAAAGGAACGGTAACACAACCGGTCGTAGAATGTCGTCTACGTACCGCTGTGCTGTAAGTGTGCCAGAAATGACCACCAAAGGGGTCCGGCTATCAAAGGAGATGGCACCCCAGACCATAACGCCCTGTTGTGGGCATGTGTGGCGTGCGATAGTAAGGGCAGGATCCCCACGCTGCCCTGGACGTCTCCAGACACGTCTGCGGTTGTCGTCAGGACACAGTTGGAAACGGGACTCGTCACTAAAGACTATACGTCCCCAGTCAGCGCAGTTCCAAGTTGATCGAGCCCGGCACCACTGTAATCGGACTTGACGGTGTAAAGGCGTGAGAGGTAAGCGGCGTAACGGTCGGCGCGAGCGTAAATTCCGCTCTCTCAGTCGTCTGCAGAGGGTCATGTTGGACACATGTGTGCGGGCCACACGTTGGATAGTTGATAACGACGAATCCGGTGCTGTGACAGCTGCTCTGACAATCGCTCTGTCTTCCCGTTCTGTTGTGGCCCTAGGTCGACCGCTGCCGTCCCGACGCTGACATCTGCCGTTGTTGACCCACTCTTGCCAGCACCGTCCAATCGCCGCATCGCTTCGACCCACATGTCCAGCGATTCTTCGATTCGTCCAACCAGCCTCTTTCAATCCGATAGCACAACCTCTTTCAAACTCTGACATATGCTCGTAATGAGCACGAATCTTTCGGCGAGGCATTGTTACAGTCGACGTAAGATATCCGCAGTCAAAATGCAACAGAAATTTTGACCACATATTGAGAATCGCTCCTTATATACACCTGCTGAATGCGCAGTTCCGATGCGCTGGAGTTCCCGCTATTCATTCATTGGACACCAAATTTTAATCATTTGCATGTTCGGTCAAAATGTCTTTGCATACGAAATTTCATTACAATCGGACAACTCCTTCTTGGTACGTCGATTTTTTTGTTATAGAGTGTATATTAGTTTTCTTATATATTTAGTATTATTAAATATATTAATAAAATGTAGCGAAATGTTTATGAATTTTAAGCTCCCTTTAACTTCCAGAGCCCCCACACACACACACACACACACACACACACACACACTTTAACAAGAGTATGGCTACGGCCATTGGCTCCGACGACCTAAAAAATATTGGTAGCACATGCCAGTAGAAGGCATTTTGTTTGAAATTGAATGGAGATATGGAACCCTAACACCAACATTGGGTCATCCTTGTCCCCCCACGCTAACGGTGCCCGTGGCTACGGGCCTGCAATGAACATGCTCCTCATTTCGTGAATAGGCTATTGGACTTTCTCGCAAGTGCCTCTTTGTAAACCAAAACTATATAGTTTTGTTTTTGTGTCCCATGTTAGCCCCGTATTATTTTGGTGTTTCCCGCCATTACGATTATTATTTTCACGTACCCTCAATCTGTCCGCCACGTAACCCCAGGGATATGCATACTACAGGTTGGAAACCGCTGCCGTAGTATGTGATACACAAATTTCGTTTTAGTTACTTTAGTGCTTTCTTCTATAAAAGTTTCAAATGTTGCTAGTTTTGGCATAACAGGTAAGTTATATTTTTTAAACTGACATGGCAACACTGAGACACTACGACATTACTAGACGCCAGAGGGAGATCGCACGCAGCCGTACGTGTCTCATCGCGGACGTGCTAAGCAACGGATCAATCCTTCTGCCCATGTGCGTGGAAGCAAAAATTCCTATCAGTGTTTCCATTTACTTGACTAATAGGAGAAAATAGCTATCGTATATCAAGCATTAGTACAATGCCATATTTGGGTCCTGTTCATTTCGCCGACAATCACTTCACCGACACCACTTCGCCGACAGTGTTGTTTCGCCGACAGTGTTGTTTCGCCGACACGTCATTTCACCGACAAGGTCGTTTCGCCGACACGTCATTAGGCAGACAATTTACTACACTGTTTTTAATGCTGCAGTTCATGCTTATTGAATATTAATTTTTTTGACTTTATTCCATTCGGTTCCAACTTTTTTTCCAACATTTAGACAGTTATTTGTTCTTGAATCACATATAGTATTGTATAAAAATTTAAATCATTTTAATTTTCTAAACTAATATATTACTAAAATGTCATGTTTAAAAACAATAGAATCGTTATTGTTGATTAAATTTTTGTGACGCAAAGAAAACTAATATCTTGCTTCGCCAAACAAAATAAATTTTGTTATGGTATGGGGGATGGTATCGTTGGCTTTGCCATCATAGCGATCGACGGAAATACTGTCTGGTTCAGTATTTCCCAGATGCTCTTGAGCCATAAAAATTTAAACAAACAAACAAATACTGCCGTTTCTGTGATTACTGTTACAGCAGCCCCCCCCCCAGCGGCACGTGTTTCAGATTTAGCCCTTCGGTTTCTCGTAAGTGTTGTATCAAATTTATGGAAGTTATTTAATTTGACTATAATATTATATTTAATATAACAAATTAATTAATAATATTACGTACGTACATGGAGTATAAATCACAACAATTGAAAAGAAAAAAGCAATAAATCGCATTCAATTATAACTTAATTGATTCCAAAATATAATAATGTATGTGTATATTAACTACAATTCTATTAACGTAAAAACGTATGTGTATAATGCTAAAAATAAAATTACAAATTACATTTTTAATTCAAAACTGAAAAATACATAAAACTAAATTGCTTTAAAAAATATTATGAGGAAAATTACATAAAGCATACATACACAAATGATAATAAAAATTTGTAATATTAAACAGAATATTAGGAACAAATAAATTAAAATGGAAATAAAAATAAAGATATTAAAAATGAATAATAATTTAATAAGAAGAAATTCTCAAATGTAATTAACAGATATTATGCTGAACTGGAGAGGAAAGAGGTTGATAGAAGTCAAATCACAATGATGAACTTTTAGAGAATTCTTTAAAATAGTTAACGAAAATATTTACTTGTTAAAAGAACAAATGTCGGGGTACCAGGGAGGAAATTACATAAAAAGGTTAAACACTGGTAAAATAGCAATGAAAAAGATCACTCAAGCTTTCGGACGCATCAGCAGCAGTCCTTCATCAGGAGTAATGACGATGTTATGTTTCTGTCTCTTTTTTATACTTGAAATTTCTGGAAAACCCTTCATCAGAGTAGTCCCGCAGAATGGGAAAACCCAATGAGAACCAATGGGAGGCCTCCAATAGAATCATGGAAGAACCCCAATAGGGACCAATGAGAAACCCACACTGCGGGTTACCTAATTTGGGGATGTCTCATACATTTCAGAGTAAGAGTTGTTTATAAGTTTCTGGAAGTGGTTGTGATGTATTAATGGCTTTCCCGTGTAGTTTGTAAGTTTCCCAAGATTCTAAGAAGAGTCTACTATTCTTGTTTGTGATGTGACGGTGTAGTATTTTTGTTGAGTCCCAGTCGGGTTCGTGTCCGTGTTGTAAAGCGTGTTCTGCCAGACGTGAGGCTATGTCTCCTTTCGCGAGTGCTTGTTTGTGTTCTTTTTTTCTTGTTTTGATCATTCTTTTTGTTTGTCCTATGTAATGTTTGTTGCAGTCTTTGCATGGTATTTGGTATATGGCGCCTGTGAGATCTTCTGGTGGAACTGGGTCTTTAACTTTTGTAAGTTGTTTGCGAAGTGTTGTGACAGGGGAATAGAATGTTTTGATATTTGCCTCTTTAAGGATGCGAGAGATTGTTTCGGAAATGCCGTGAATATATGGAATAGATATGCGGGTGTGAGATGTATTGTTTAAAGATGTACTATTGGGTCTACAGTTTCTGAGAATGAATCGTTTAGGGTATCCATTATTTTTAAGTGCCGTGTGTATGTGTTTTGTTTCTGTGTTTGAAAGTGTTTCATTACTGCAGTGAGAATTCGCTCTAAGACTTAATGTTTTAACAACGGAAGCTTTGTGGCATGTTGGATGATGCGATTTAAAATCGAGATATCTGTCTGTATGTGTGGGTTTACGGTAAACTGAGGTGAAGATTGAGTTATCGTGAGATCTGTGTACAAGAACGTCTAGGAAAGGGAGTTTATTGTTCTGTTCTGTTTCGTATGTGAATTTTATATGTGAGTTTAAGTTATTAAGGTAATGGAAGAAGCTTTGGAGTGTATTAGTTTTAAGTACAACAAACGTGTCGTCGACGTATCTTTTCCAGAATTTAATGTTAAAATTCGGTGAGGACAAAGCAGTTTCCTCAAATGACTCCATAACCAAGTTAGCTACAACACTTGAGACCGGAGATCCCATGGCAGTGCCAAAAACTTGTCTATAGATAGAACCATTTGAGGAGAACACAGCAGAGTCCAGACAAAATTTCAACAATGTGCTGAAAATTGAATGAGTGTGGTGGTAACAAAGAAGGTTTATGGTAAACGCTTAAACGAAATTCGAAGTCTGTTTTCATGACCAGAATGTGCAGAAAGGCAAGTTTGTTGTCAACTTCGCATTCAAATGAGGATTGAATATGACTATTAAACGAGTTGAGATTATGGATGAGAACCTTGAGATCAGTATTATTACCATCTAGAATTGCAAAGATGTCGTCTACATACCGGACCCATAATTTGAAATGAAGATGTTCGTGAATTTTTTCTTCGACATAATGCAAATAGATATCTGATAAAATAGGAGATACTGAGTTTCCCATAGCGAGGCCTTCTGTTTGTTGGAAGAACTTATTTTGGAAACTGAAGCAAGTTTGTGAAATATAAATTTCGGTCAGGTTGGTAAGTTCACGTACTTCAAAATCAGTGTAGTGGAATTCCTTCATGCGCTGTTCTAGAGACTGAAGGGATCCTTGGATCAGAAC
>QLNU02001358.1:30812-44793 GCA_006491805.2 Dysdera silvatica | reverse complement strand
GATACATTTCGGGCATATGAAATTTTGGTTCGGGAATGTATTATTTTAGGTTACATGCCCGACTGGGCATGCAAATTTTTGGAGATTTTCTGGCCCTGACCACCACATAGAAGTCTGGACATTTTCTAAGATTTTATTGGAATAGTATGTTTCAGGAAAAGGAGCTGAATTTGCTCAAAAAGCTATAAAGTAAAGCACAAAATTTAGGTTAATGACATTAAGGAATTTCCTAGTATTTTCTTCCTGCTCATGTGACAATTTAGATCACATGTACTTTGGATGAAGTATATAAACTGGCATATATGATGTTGAGTTATTGCCTGATAAAGTTTACTTTTTACCCTTTTTTGATTCATTTCCATGAGATTATCATTATCACTTAGGATTAATTTCACATGCATCTGTAATAGAAAAGTTACCTTTCGAATCTCAAACAAGGCAACAGCAATAGGTTTCAAAGCTGCAATACGTATTTTTACATCTTTATTAATCATCTGATTATTTATGACCTGAAAAGTTCCTTTATCATCCATATCATTTTCATGATCTGCGAGTAACATGGATGTTTCTTTAGGAATAATTCCAAGAAATCTACGTGGTTTTTCCACCTTATATTGCCAGGTATTTGTAGCTTCACAGTATTTATGTATTCCTTAAGCCAAGCACCCTGTCTGTAATGATTTCTAAAATATTTCTAAACAGATACCCTATGTTTTAAAACAGACTTAAAAACAAAAAGTGTGGTTCATTCACTGTAATACAACTTATTCGATTAGTCATAAACCATTGAGGCTTTTTTTTACAGCCAGTCTGTCAATGCTGTTGCTTTTTATTTTATAGCCAAAAGTCTAATGAGGTGAAGAAGTATGAGACCAAACAGACCTAATGCGTTAAATAATATGGCCTTCAAAAGATGGTTTTTGTAACAAATCTTTGATTTACTCTAGTATTTTTTAATTATTTTAAAATATTTTAATTATTAAAATTATTAATATAAAGCTTTATAATATACTAAATAATACAATACTGTTTTCAGTACTTTTATTAGTTTCTGCCAGTTTCTCCCACTTTCTGCCGGTTATAACCAGTTTCTGCCACTGGCATGGCAAAAACTAGTTTCTGCCAGCAGAAAGCCAACCCTGATAGGGTCAAGTCATTTGTTTTGTAGTTCCTAGCAAGGATAGAAGTGGTTTATAGTAGGCCTTTGTATATCTTGCGGATTAAAAAGGACCTCTTTTCACATTTATAGGGCTGTGAATATATAAAACTACAGGATTTAAGTGACACAATAGCCAAACATTGTTACTGAAATTCCCTTACATTCACCCAAAATTACTGTTTGGTGTGAATTTTAGCAGTAACATAATTCTTTGGCCATTCTCCTTATAGCAATTACCGAGAAGTCCTGTTACACACATGCTCCGTAACTGCCCCATACTATCAGTCACTGTTAAAAACCTCAGTGATTCCCAACCCCCAATAGCATGAAATCACAGGCAACACAGTATTCATGCATGATGGTGCTCCACCACATTGTTGAATAAGTGTCTATTGCAATAACATTTTATAGACAACAGGATTATTGGTTGGCGTTGTCTTATATAGTAGCCATCTTGATTATCAGATCTGAGTCAGTACGACTTTTAGCTTTAAGGATACTTAAAAACACCTTTTACCATGATAACACTGCAAATTTATAGGTATTTAAAGATACAATAAGCAGGGGCAGACTGGGCCTCCTGGCCATTGTACGATAGTACACTCTCATGTACGATAGTCAGGAATTTTTTCATTAGCTTATGGACCAATAGACTCACACCCTCCGAAAATTCAAAGTAAGTGCCCTTTGAGAGGACCCAGTCCGTCCCTGGCCCTAAGCCAATATGTTCATAATATTCCACTTGACATGTTATTAGCAACTGTAGGATGTGCATAGTACTTTCAACATATTGCAAAAAGTGGTAGGGACAATTTTTTAAACACTTGCTGACCTAGGTTTTAATTGTAAAATTATATTAACTGTATGTACAAAGTCAGTACCAACAATGGTAAATTCTTCACCTGACAATGACTTTACAAACTAATAATTTTTATTGCAGAAAAATCCCATAGCCTGCTTTCTTATCGTACCAAGATAGAAACTGGGCTAGTGATTTTCTCTTTAGAGGAATTTAAAATGTGTGAATTTTTAATTATGATCACTTCATGTATAATTGTTTGCTCTTACTGTTTGTATATCATTTGATTATTATGTTACCAAGTTTGGAAACCATGTCCAGTTTTTTTGTTTTTTTTTAAATAGAATTAGATGCAGGATGAGGATTAGCATCAGGTTAGAATAGTAATTTAACTAGTTTAATAATAATAAGTTTTATTTATTTTTCACTTGTACAATACAAATAGTATACATTATATTATTTCTTCTTTCGATGTGTGGAAACAATTTGACCATACAAGGAAAGTTCCGAGGAAAATATCTTCTTGGATGTAATAAACCTAGGACCTCGAATAAATTAATCAAAGACAATCATGTTAATAGCACCAAGTTAAATACAAAAATTAATCTATTTGATATTAGTTCACCACAATCCACCAGGTCGTTAGTACATTATAAATTTAATTTGTTACGAGACCAATGTTGAGATCAAGTACTCTCTTAATTTATTTTTAAATTTTTTAATTCTGTTTAATTTTTTTTATATCCTCAGGTAATTTATTCCAGAGGTTAGGATCCTTGAAATTAATGTTACTTCTCCCTGTTTCAGTTCTTATTTTCGGCAAGATTAAGTCATTATATTTTCGGCAAATATTTCTTTCTCTTTCATTATATTTAATTTTTATTAACTCCATGTGCTTGTTTTCCTTAATTCTTTCAAACATTTTAATCAAAATACAGTATTCATGTATTAATTCAAATGGTATGATATTGTATTTAATTAATATATTTTTCCAGTTCATTCTATTATTCTTGTTAATTAATTTCGTTCCTTTTTTCTGTATATTTTTCAATATATTTCCATTAACTATGCCAACATCTCGCCATATACAGTTGCAATACATAAGATGATTCTATATCATGGGGTAATAAAGGTCAATATTAATTTTATCTGTCAATATATTACCTATTCTTCTTAGTATGCCTATGCCTTGACTTGCTTTTTTTTGTCACAAAATTTACGTGAGCATTCCAATTTATCTCTTAGTTGAACTCCCAAAAATTCTAATTGTTGTACCACTTCAATTTGTTTATTGTTACTAATTAAGACTGAATTATTGTATATGTCGATATTAATATTTTTGCTTCTACTTCAGAAAATCATTACTTTAGATATATCTACATTTAATTTCATTTGATTTACATAAAACCATTTCTTATTTTTTTGCTTCACTGATGCATATTTCCATTAATTTTTTTGGGTCTTGACCAGTAACTATGACACTTGTATCATCTGCAAACAATGTTATGTGACCCATATCTGAAACATTAAATATATCGTTTACATATATGGAGTACAACAGTGGTCCCAAATTAGACCCCTGCGGCACTCCACAGTTATTGCTACTCATCATTTTTGATGTTTTACCTCCAACACACACTATTTGTTTTCTATTATTTAAATAACTGCATAATAATTTATTAATTTTGCCTCTTAATCCATAATTATTTAATTTTGTTATTAATATTTTTCTATTTAATACATTGAACACCTTACTCAAATCACAGAATATCCCTATACTATATTCCCTATATTCGATTACTTTACTTCCTGTATTTTATTTATTGTTCTAAGTAATGCTGCTTCTGTTGATTTTCCTTTTCTAAAACCATGTTGATATGTATCCATTAAATTATTTTTTAAATAAATTTTATTATTCTATTGTAAAGTAGTTTTTCAAATAGTTTCGCAAAAACTGATGCCACTGCTATTGGTCTATAATTTTCTTTACAGTCTATTTTACCCTTTTTATAAATAGGTATAATTTTAGATATCTTCATTTCATCAGGAATTTCTTCCTTATCTATAATATTATTAAATACAATCAATAAGGGCACAACCAACAATTCCGCACTTTCCTTCACAATTTTTCGGTGAATCTCATCAACACATTCTCCTTTTTTTACTATTAAGTTTTCTTATTTCATTTAATAATTCAAAATACATTATTTGCTCAACATACATAGTTTTATCATGATTTTTGCTCATATATTCTTTAAAGACATTCTCAATATATCTTTCTCTATCTATTATTTTTTCAGATATTTCAATAAAAATTTTTTTGAAGCAATTTGCCATTTCCCCCTTTACCGTTATAATTCTATTATCATCTTTTTATTAATTTTATTTCTTTATTTTTATTATCTCTACACAATAATTTATTTATAAACTTTCAATTATTTTTATTATCTACATTAATCAAGTTTTCATCTAAATATCTTTTTTTGTGCCAAACAATTGATTTAGTTATACAGTTTCTTAATTTTTTGAATCTTTCTAAATAAATCAATTTTTTTGTTCTTATAAATCTCTTAAATAAATTATTCCTTTTCTTTATAATGTTTTTGATTCTGTTGTTTATCCAGCCCTTATTATTTATTTTGCCTTTAATATATTTCCAATTAAAAAATTTTTCATATAATTCTTTAATTTTTCTTAAAAATATATCATATTTGTTATTATGATTTAATTCTATGTCCCAATCAATTGATTTTAAATCTTCCTTGCATTTATTAATATTTCTTTTACTCAGGTTTCTAATTCTCATTTTATTATCATTTTTTACAAATTTTTCATATATCCCTACTATAATAGCCCTATGATCGCTTATTTGATAATCTAAGACACAAGATTTATATTCCCTAATATTTGTAAAACACACATCAATTATTGTAGATGAATTTGTAGTTATTCACTCGTGGAATCTTTTATTACATTTTTTAGTCCCATTATTTTCATTGTATGTAGTAAATTGTTTTTTATACTTGATTCTTTGTCAATATATTTAAATCTCCAATTAATAAAATGTTTCCATTTTGCAATTTCTCCCATTTCTCGTATAACCAATTAGTTAAACTATTTACATTACTACCAGGTTTTCTGTATATGACTCTTGTTCTTAGTTTCCCTCTTTTTACTCTTATTATTTCCCAATCCTCAGTTAATTGACTAATTTCGTTCAAATTTTGAAAAATTGAAAAATTTTTCAAAATTTTCAGGTTTGTCATTAATGTAAATGGGTACTCCACCTCCTCTTTTTTTTTCGCATTACATGATACTCATACCAACCTGGAAACTCCATATGATCACGTGCTTTTGACCAAGTTTCTGTAATTGCTAATAAATCTATTTTGTAATATTTGTTATCCATTAGTAACTCTATTTCATCCACTTTGTTATTTATACTCCTGGCATTGATGTGTAATATTCTTAGTAAATCTTTATCATTTAGGCACTCAATATTCCCACTATTATAAATGTTATTTATATTATTTACTCCATCCTTATTAAAGCATTGTTTACATATATTACATATTTTATACATATTACATTTCTGACACTTATTGCATTTTTTACACTTATTAAAATTTTTACGCATATTATATTTTTCACACATATTACATTTTTTAGATATAACACATTTTACATATATATTGCTTGCATTATTTGATTCATCATTATCATTATTACATTTATTACACTTTGTATTTTCTAACATCTGTATAATAGCATCATCAATATCATCACTCCAATTATCTATATCACTTATACTGTCTACAGATTGACTATTTGTATTCACATTATTGTATTCTGTACTTATCTCATAATTTATCAGACCTTTAGTTAAACCATCATCAATTAATTCATCTTTCATTTCATGAATATCTATAATTTTGCAAGCAGTATCAAATCCAATATTTTCATCCACATTAAATAAATTTTCCATTGTGCTCACATTATTTTGATTGCTATTAATTGAATTACACAAATTATTTACATAATTTTCCATACTTCTTTGTGTCTCGTTAATTTTATCTATTCTACGGTTAATGTCATTATCATGGGAATATTCATTAACAAAATTTAACATCAAATCGAAATTTCTTACAATGTTATTATCAAAATTACTAGCACGTTCATTATCAATATTATTAACATCATTTAACAACATTACATAATTGCTTTTATTATTTGACTCCAAGTCGATACAATCAACAATGTTTTTATCACCGATATTTTTAAATCACAAATTAGTAATACCATCAGTATCAACCCCAAAACCACTCTCAATAATAGTCCCATTATTTCCAGTTATAAATTGTCATTGTAGTTTGTCGATATTAGAGTAATTATTAATTATGGTAACATCACTGTTATCATTTTCTCATTTTATCATGTTTATTTTGCCGTTTGTTGTCGAGAGATATTTCCAATTGTATTCCTTTTTCTTTCTCCATACCTCTGTAAATAATCTTATCTGAAGGGGGCAAAGATGTTCATTAATATTGTTATTACCATTTTTATCAATTTCGTTTTCGATAATTTCATGTGCTCTTATTTTAATTCTTTTCTTTTTTAACATCAATTCATTTTTTGTTTTTCTGTTTAAAAATCTCATTTGCAATTTTATTATTTTTGTTCAGTCCTATGCCTGTTCTGTGGGCTTTCTCTATTTGATCTAAATTTATATTAATATCCATTTTTTTACATAACTTTAATACCAAATCTTCGCAGTTTTCATTGTCCTTATATGTAAGTCCAGTAATTTCCACATTGTTCCTACTATTGTATTATTCAATCTCGATTTGGCTGTTTATAATTTCGTCCATCTCATTTTCTAATGATTGTACTTTTTCTCTTAATTCATTGTTTATTCTCTGTCTCTTCCCTTATTTTCACATTTATTTCTCCACTCTCGTAACTCCTTTTTAATGCACTGTTTTCTTCCAAATTCCCTGGACATATTCATAAATATAAATCTCATTTCCTCGTATTTATTTTCCATTTCTATCCTTTTATGTAATTCCGTATCTCTTTGAGTCTGTCTTTCTTCACTTTCCCTCCTACCTTTCTTTATCTCTCTCAATTCCCTTATTATTCCACATATTCCTGATTTTCCTTGGTCCAGATCTATTGGACTTATATCTATGCTTTCATTTCCATCTCCTTCCATTTCCCATCTCCTCCCCCACTCTTATCTGATATCACATCATCCTCTCCACAATTCTTTCTTCTTCGGTTCTTTACCATTTTTATAAATAGTCTCAATTATATCAAAATATAACAGATTTTAATGGAATTACTTTTGCATTATTATTCACAAGACTCAAATTTAGTTATGATCATAACTCATTATCATTTCTGACTTACTGTAGCTTTTCTCTCCCTGGTTGATTTAGCAACAGAACAAACATAATAAAATAATGTATTATATATTATTTTTTTTAATTTTGCAATATTCTATGTATTCTGATTACTTAAAACAGGCACATTATTTTATGCAAATTTAATCTATTGCAGTAAAACCTCTCTACAAAAATATTATACGAACCAAGAAAAATCATCGTTGTAGAAAAAGTTATTTATAGGGAGGGTTCATTAGGGCGTCGAATTTTAGTACCATTACACCAATTATCAAAAGCTGCCTCAAAATTAAAATCTTTCATACTAGTGTGTATCTGGCCCTTCACTATTTATAGGAATAAAGTCACTCACATTTTTTACTCTGATGTTACTATGTCATGCAGTTTTTATAATGTTCTGTTTACTAAAGCCTCGTTCAACGTTGGTTGTTGTCATAGGATATGAAACCAATTCTTGCTATATCGATAATATTTTTATATGCAGTATCATCATTATATTTCTTTAAAATTAGGCACCAAAATTCTCTAAGGGATGCATTTTTATGTTTATAAACATAATAGTTTTAAACATTGAAGAGTCGTCTGGAGTGTTGTTATATCCTATTAGGGTTGCAACGTGTCTGGGTTTAGGGAGGACAGTCCTCTTTTTCGGGTACGAAAACTGCATCTTCCTTTGTACCCAAGCCCGACTTGTAGTTGTCCGGCTTTTCACCCTTATGAAGTATATCTAAAAAAATGCTGTACAAAAATTAATTTCCATACTGACGTTACGTAACAAAACTGGGCAACTTTTTGAAACAGTTTTCCTACCACTATACCTTCGTTTTTTCAGGACGGTTACAATACTATTTAACACACACAGGCACACACTCATTTGAAAAACTTTCCCACTCCATAATAAAAGACACTGCTATTGACCCACGACTCTTTCCTTCGACCTGTCGTCCAGTGGACTTGTAATTGGAGTGGTGGCAATAATAGCTGGTTCTGTACATTAGAAAATATCCATAACTGCGATAACTATGCCATCTTATTTAAATGTTAAAGGTTAAAAATTTAAATTATAATATTGAAGTTGTATATTTATAGCGTGCTTATTTTGTACCCAAATATAATTGTCAAAACAATAGTTGTCATACTCCGAAATATGGGAAAAAGGATTTCCTTGTGTCCTGTTAAAACTTGAATATACTTATCGATAGATGGCACTGCTATCCAGGTCATAGTGTGTAGCCGTGCTATCTATTGGTAAGTATTTTAAATAAAGGCACTCTACCATGACTATCTAGCTTTTTTACTTTTCAAATGTAGCAATCCTATAGCCGATCATCGCGGCCTTCAGCAGATTGGCATCGCATAGTGTTCAGCAATGAATCCCGCTTCAGTCTTGGAGCAGATGACCATCGGATCCGTGTGTGTGGAGATGGCAGGGATAGCGGTCCCAACCACCCTTTGTTTTACACAGGCACACAGCCATTACCCCTAGTGTGATGGTGTAAGGTGCTATCTCATACGACAGTAGGACGTCCCTAGTCATCCTACGTCCGTTTGCGTTACACTTCATGACATGATAAGCTGGGGCCATTTTCCAACAGGATAACACCGGGCCCCATACGGCTCGCATATCTCTGAGCTGCCTCCGTACTGTTAATACCCTTTCATGGCCAGCAAGGTCACCAGACCTTTCGCCAATCGAACATGTATGGGAACGTTGTAGGCCAGATCTGGAGCAACAAGTGAAGAATGCCTAGCAGAATGGTCACTCCTTATCTAGACGTATAGAAGCATGCATCTCCGCCAGGTGGGGGGTTTCACCAACTATTGATTTGAACATTCAATGTGCAATTCCTAGCCATTGATGGGTCCTACGGCCTTGAATTTTTTATCATTTCCTTACCTGTGTATGTGCTGGATGTACATTTAATTTCAGTAGAAAAAGATAGTTTCTTCAATATTGCTTCGTTTTTTTGTAAAGGAGTATGTGTGTATTGGGGTATGAAAAAATCATGGATTTTTTTTTTTTTTAATTTAAAAAATCAGATTTTTTTTATTTAAATCGGATTTTATTCATTTAAATTGAATTTTATTAATTTATATCAAATTAGAGTTACATTGAAGTTTTTAAAATTAACTGGTTGTTTTGTAAGTTTAAACTTGTTAGAGCATGTCATTTACAGCGCAGGGTTACATCTTTCTTGGAGACAACAGGGCAATACATCTTCATGTATTGGGAATCTGGAATCTGTTAATTCTTTCGGGGGTTTCAAATAATGGACACGTGAAAGTAGAACGAAGTCTGAACTTTTTTGATTTCTTGGGTGTTTCCATTTTTTTATTTACACTGCAACACGTAATTCTAAAATCTGTAATTCTACCAAAATTTAATGATTCTTATACAAGCAAACAACAACCACACTTCAATCACTGTCACCGTCGTGAAAGAAACTGAACTTAACAAAAGAACAAACTAATTTGGAAGTTGACGCCCGTAGCGGCGACAAAAAATAATGATATTCAGCTGCAAGTGATTGTATCGTACAGCAGTAGTTAGATGTTTTCGGTAGAATTACAGTGATCATGACAAACAATTTGCATGAAATTAACAATAATGGAAAGTGCCATTTACAGTTTATTGGAAATAGTTTTTAAAAATCTGGACATCATATAAAAATTATTAAAATTGAGAAGTAACAAAAAATTGACATTTTCATAATTTTTTCAAAATTTTGGCCCCTTGCGGTGGTAAAAGATTTCCCCATAATGAAATTTTAATGGCACATTACTTACATCCTGATGTAGCTGTTGTGTTGTATTAGAAATTGTATTGTTGTGTTTGGATAATTAGAAAAAAGTTTAGTAAAAACCATGTTTTTTGCGATTTTTGAACTTTGCCTGCCCCTCCCATGGCAGCAAAAGATATTAACTGCTTAGCATAATATTTTGCAAATTTATCCCTTATTACCTAAGCCAACTTTCCCATGCTATTACGTTTCAATTATGCATACTTCGGTTTTTTCGACCCACCCTAGTGTGCAGTCTAGTCAACCTAGTGTGTCAGTGGAGAATATTTCCTACATTAACATGAACTAAGGTCGCTTATATACCACATGTCATGTTTCTATGTAGAATGGGAGGGGGATATACTGTAGTTGCTTTTTTGAGGGGGAATTCCTAGTAAAACACCCTGTATAAGAAAAAAAAGTAATACTTAGTTTTCACTAATTCAGAGTTTTTCTAGTTATGATAAATCATGTTTAATTTTTTGTATCATTTTGACTTTTTTCTTTTCAGTGGAGTTCTCCAGAAGAAATGCTTGAAGATAATTCCACGAACACGGTATTTTTAGCTCCCCCTCAAGTTTATGAACTTTCACGACTACTTCCAATACAGTCTTACCATGAATTACACCAATTTGCAAAAAACAGGGAATCAAAGGGTTGTGAAAGATTGATGCCAATTATTTCTACAGTTGTTGATGGTGCTGTAAGTTTAATGCCAGGTAATTATCGTCTACAAGTATGTTTTTCATCATATAGTAGCATTATGTATCCTAAACATGGTATTAAGAAAATAAAGTGGGAAATATGCAAAGAAAAATCTTTAAAAAAATACCATATCACATAAGTTGATAATGTAAAATATCTCAAATAAGCATTTTACAAAAATGTATTTAAAACAAAAATTGCTTGTCTTGAATGGGGAAAGTGTTTTTTATTATCTATATTTTAATTGGTGAGGGGTCATTTTCATGGTCATTTGAAGGTCAAACTAATATTTTAAAAGGGAAACCTATATTTTTTTTCTCTTATTTCTTGCAAAAAAAAAATAACTTTTGTAGGAAGCATTTTTTCAATTTAGCACTAAGTTTCCAAGATATTTCAAAAATAAGCTTGAATAAAGATAGACGTTCATTCTATATCATGTGTGTTGCCTATTTCTCTGAGATTCCCCATAAATAATAACTATTTCAACTTTTTCCTCTGTAGACAGATATTTCATTTTTAACATACAATAAACTGAAATTCAATAAACTAATTTATCTTAACACTTAAGTGCTAACTTTCAAATGACTTACATTAAATGGATGGCTGTACAATGAAAGTAGAGAAAAAACTGAATGCTGGTAGCAAGCGGCCATTGTGCTTCAGTATCAATTAGCACCACATGCAATATCTCATTTTTCTATGGAATATAAATCGATTGTATGACTTATCAACGAATCATATTTTTATTTGTGTGTACAATGTCTCTCCAAGTACTGCATACTTAATTTCTTTCACCCTTAAAATATTAAATTAGTTTCTGTGATATGGCATGGATGCTTCTTTTTTAAATATCTCGGAAACTAAGTGCTAAATAAAAAATGCTTTCTGCAAAAGTTATTTTTTTACGAGGAATAAGAATAAAAATATAGGTTTCCCTTTATAAAATAAAGCAGTTCAACCTTCAAATGACCTTGAAAATAACCCCCCCAAGTAAAACAATGAAAAACATTTTTTTGTAAAATGCTTATTTTTTTAGATATTTTACATTATCAACTTAAGTGATCCACCCTGTATATGGGTCATTCCATGTCAAGTGAACCAAAATTCTAGCACTTTTGAACCTCACCTTCTTTGATTTTTTTCAAATTTGGCTCATTACATGTACTAGCAGAGATAGTGAAAAATCCAAATTTTCAGATTTTTAACTGCAGTATTTTTTAAATTATAGGCCTCTGAAATCCAGAAAAAAGCACGATTTTCTGTTTACGTGCAGTTACAAAAACTATTATTACTCAAGCTAGAAATGAGATAGATGGATGAAATAAAAACCACATTATATAGATTATTTTATGAGCTTTCATATGGGTCATTCCTTGTCAAGTGATCCAATAGACAGGGTATCTACTCATTTGGAAAACCTGGAAAAGTCAGGGAAATTTGAAATTCATTGTTATAATAAATAACTTATTAAAATAATTTTCCTGAACTGTGCTTTTCATACCACATTACCTACTGAAAATTTTGAAAAACTTATACTTTTGACTAAACTTCTTCCAAAAGTTACCATTTTTCACCAAAACTAATATAATTTATATAAAATTATTAAGCCCATATATTTTTCAGGAGAAAATGTTTGCCAAATATATAACTAAAACTTGAAAAACAAAAAGTGTTTTTAGCTAAATTATTTAATCTGTAAGGGATTTTGCTAATACCAATCTCCTTTGCCTTATGCAAACCTACCAACTTATGCAGTTGTCCATACAATGTACAGTTTTGGGGAATTGTAATGATGTACATTTTTTTAAAATTTATTTTAGGGAAAAAAAACACTACAGAGCTGCAACCTCAATCTATTCCCATGACTAAGCTTGAACGATACATCGTGAAAAACCGGTGTGAAGCTGACATCATCGTGCCGTTTTCGCAATTTTCAAATCGGCGATACTTCATGGTGTCATACCGCCAATTCCGATGTTTCTTTATGCACATGTGAGGTTTTACGATACCGTCTCATCGCTTGGTCTGGATGGTTTTCTGATTTCACGAAAACTGTGCATGCACACAAAGAAACATTGGAATCGGCAAACCACTCCTATGTTTTCCGTCAGCTGGCAGTGTGAAACCGACTAGATTTAGAAACTCGAATTGTACCTTCCAAAACTGTGCACTGCACATGCCCACAGACTTCATTTTTGATGCTTCTGTACGTTTCCTTAGGAGATGATATAAGAATTGAGGAAACGTTGTATTTCGACAAATTAGAAACTCGAAATGCACCGACCAAGCTGTCAAGGGCATATTGGGAAAGGGGCATAGAGCTCCCATCCTTTTTCTAGGCTGCTATTGAGGCCACGATTACAATATTTCGTAATCAGCGATTGTATGTTAGGGCACTTGAAATGCCGCATGTCAGGGCCGTTTCTGGTGGGGGCTTGAGCCTTCATCTCTTTTCTAGGCTGCTATTGAGGCTACGATTACGATATTACGTAATCAGAGATTGTACGTGAGGGCACTTGAAATACTGCATCTCAGGACTGTTTCAGGTGGCGGGCTGGAACCACCATCCTATTTTTAATTTTTGGAGAAATTTTTCAAATACAATTGAAAGAATTCTAAAGGTTTTTTGCGTTTGTGTCATTTTTTTCAGTTTTAAGAAAGAATATTTAGTTAAAAAGTTTATACATATATGTATATAGTCCTTTTTTTTTTGTTTTCTTGAAATTAGGTTAAATCTAAAGAAAACATAATTTTTTTTTTCCACTGTACAGTCTGGACTTACATTAATTTCATTGGGTGTCTATTGGAGAAGGTATTATGATATCACCACTACTTCTTAATTTATGCCTTCCATATCTATACTAATCAATCATCTTTTTTTATTATTATTATTTATATATTACTTCCGCTTCTACTAATTATATCCAGTTCTGGGTTGCAGGTGCTTTGTCAGACTCCAAAGTCTTTACCCTTTGCTTCGTAGACAGATGACATTAACTAATAAATTGTAAATCACTATCACCTCATGTAAATAATTATATGTATGCAAAAAGTTTGATTTAATTAACACAGTATTTTTTTCCTAATTATAATTTTGTAGATGTAAGTATCCATCAACATGGTTTTCAAAATTATT
>QLNU02001358.1:15926-27967 GCA_006491805.2 Dysdera silvatica | reverse complement strand
AAATGTTATTTAGCCGTTCTGGATCTGAGCTTTCCGATGCATTCATGACTATTATTCTCCTTAAAATATTCCTATGATAAAATAATTATTCATAAAAATTGTTTGTTTGGCTTTTTTATGGCGCAAGAGCATCTGGGCTATACTGCACTAAATAAAAATTGCTTAGAAAACTAAAATTACAAATTCCAGGAGAATCTCTTGCGGCTCGGGATAATCGATGCATACCATGTACCGGGTTGCGGCTCTGGCAGTTGAGAAACACTAATTTAGGGTACATTCTTGCAACAATTTTGTGAGAAAAATTCAGGAGAATAACTGTTTCAGAAATGCTAGCACCAAACCTTTTGACACCAACAGTCATACTGCAATCGAAATTAAATAAATTATGTTTCTTTCCCATTCTGAAACACACCCTGAGATAGTACATTGATAACATGTTTGCCTAGTGTACTGTGGACCCAGGTTCCACTCTCAACAGTGCCAAAAAGGAAAAAAACGCTTATCGGCCAACTGCTCATTGTAGTCTGGGGGTTAGTTCCATAGGCCTTAAGAGGTTCTTTAGAAAACTGTAGGTCCCAGTGCAGCATAACCTTTGCTGTTCTTGCACTGTAAAGCATAAACAAATACATTCTGATACAAAAAACAATGTTTACAGTGGTAATGAAGCAGCACTTTTTAAGAGTATTCCACATTTATCTGAAAGGTGGTGTTCCTAATGTAAGGGACATTCAAAATATGAATCCATAGATAGAGATGCAAAGGCTGAAAAAAAGGGGAAAATTAAAGGGGTTTTGGGAAGGGAATTTTTAAAATTCCCAAAACAAAGGTCTTTTGAAAAGTATGGTAATTTTGAAATATTGTAGTTCAAATTGTATAACAAACGATTTTTGCATTACTTTTTTTATTTTAAGAAATAAACATTACAGTAATCTTGATTATTAATCGATAAAAATTATTTGTATTTAATACCTTGTGATAACGTTATTTAATTTGAACTTAGGAATATTTCTAATGGAATATAATTTTGTCATAATGGTGATTTCTGTTGTATAGATGGCATTTAAAGTCATGTTCTTAAAGATATCTACTGATAGGGAATTTTAAGAATGCGTTAGCTTCTTAATAATGATGCATATTTGTTAATTATAATGTACATTGCTAGTTAGAGTGAACTTCCAGATAAAAATATACATTTGTTAATTTGTATACTTATTTCTTTAGTCAAAATTAAAAGTGAGTGCACTTTCCATGAGAAAGAGAAAAGGGTAAAAAATATAGGTAAGAAAAAGTTTATTGAGATATTTTAGGTTTTTTTAAGCGCTCGTTGACTGGTGGTGTGAAAATAAACTTAAATGTTAAGGTAGTTTCTTCCCATCAAATCCAATGTGTCCAAAATTCCCGATTTATTCCCAAAAATTCCTGGGTTTGTTTGCATCTCTAGCCATAGGACACGTTAGAAAGATATTGTAATGTACCTTAAAAATAATTGCTATAATGCTCTTGTGGCGCTTATCCTAGTGTAACACCAAATGTCCCATTCCTCGTTTATAGAAAGCAGTGGATTACTGGCAGAACCAATCTTTAACAGCATCTGGAACCTTTTTCTTTAAGTGAAATCTGTGACCTCACAGGGGAAGGGGGCAAATCTGCATGCCGGATGCTGGAGTGTTTCCACCTGAATTCAGACAGCCGACTTTGGGTGATTTTTGCAATGTGTGTGGAGAGGTGGTTATCACAAAGAAAAATTACTCCTGGAATGATCAGTCTAGGCTACTTGAACTTTATTGATGCTTACAAAGGTTTGAATTTCTGCATACCGGTTGGCATATACAGTGTTTCTGTAGATAAGAAACTTGATCAACAGTAGGCCCCTTTGGTCAAAAAAGTCAACGTGACTTTCAGTGCAATTGTCTGCATTTGCTGTTTAATGTTTATTATTTCATCATGACAGTTTGGACGGAACATATGCATGATGGCTTGGATAAAGGTTGACTGCTACTGTCATGTGGTTGTATCACCATCTATACTTTGTGTCAAAGATACCATAATAATAATCCTATTTAGCAGTTTGCTATGTACTTTGGTTTGTTCTTATTTCAATGACCCTTATAAAATGGTCACTCAACATGTTTGTGTAAATGCTTATATTTCAGAAAACATTTTTCCAAACTATTTTTAAGCTTACAATTTTTTTTTCCATAAAGTAGTCAGACTAGTGATAAGCAAACTTCATTCACCAACCTGTAACCAGTGGTAAGCATCCAAAATTTTAACAACCAGTTTGCTGAACTGTAAAAATTCTCCTCAATAATTAATAGTGTAAAATAATTAACTGGTTTTTATTTTCAAAAATGTTTTACCAATCAGTGCGAAACTTGGTTCAGCTCATCACTGTCTATAACGGCAAGTAATGTTTAAATAAAAGCATTGGATATATCTATCGTACTTACAACATGTTAAAATAAAAGTTTAAGTTAATTTTTCAATAATCATGTTCAAATGAGAATTTTGTTGTGATTGTTATAATTTTACAAGTGAACACATTATATGCAAATTGCATTTTTGTATAAATTAGCAATGAAGCTTTGAATGATGTATATAAATTGTTCTCATTATTTTTCATTTTAAATTCTAAACCTTTTATTAAAACTGAATTTCTCCAAATAGCAGAATTATTTTTAAAAAATTTTATCTTTCAGAAAGTTGTTTATTTAGTTGTGATTTAAAAAAAAAAAAAAAAGGATCATCTAAGGTATAAGCTTTTATATTTGTTTTGTAAAATACAATGAAACTTGGTTATAATTAAAGAGGAATGTGACAAATTCGTGGCTATAATGAATAAATAATTTCTATTAGTTTGATTTAATGTAATAAATACAGTGTGTCATAAAAGTTACTTAGCTTTTAAGAAAAATTACAGTATAAACAAAATATTAAATACTTCCATTTTATTATACAACACATGCTGCTTGTATATATAAATTCAAAACTTTGATATTTGTTTAATAATTTAATTAAAATGAAAATTACAAAAAATACATGTTTCAAAAGTTTGATCGCAGTTTCAGTATAATGCAAATTTTATTAAATACAGGCGTAAATGAACGAACTGACGTCATGAATAGCTAACATAAAACTTAGGGTTTCTTCTGAAATGCGTTATCGGAATACCAAAACAGTTAAAAAACAGCTTACTGTAGTGTGGAGATTGAAGTCTAATGGGAAGACTGTATCAGAAATTATGATGCAATTAAATAGATCCCAGCATAATATTTATAATTAGCCAACTGTCATAATTGGAAAAGAAAATTTGTTTCTGTAAGGCCACATTCGACGGCTATATGTGATGACAAAAAAAATTGTGAGAATGCATCTTCCTAGAGAACATCCCTAAAACAAAAAGTAAAAGTGAGCTGCAAATTCCAAAGAATACTATTTGCATAAGGAGTAGACAAACATGTACAAAAATTTACCGGGAAATGACTGTAAAGCCACTGTTGAAACCACAGCACAAAATGGAGAGAGATTACAGTAAGCGTATGTCGTTTGGTGAGAAATGGTTGTTGGCTATCATGTTGGAATGATTTGAGAAAAAATCCTGCCGTTTTTCAGTAGGCAGTGAGGATGATGATCTAGGGTGCATTTGGATTTAATGAACAAACATCGCTTGCATTTATAAACGGAAAACAAATTTCTGAAGATTACCAAGACACACTTGAAAACAATTTGGTGCCCTTTGGAGAATTTCCTGGGGGTGAAAAATGTGTTTTTCAGCAAGATCGCGTACGAATCCATATATTGAATTCAACAAATACGTAGTTCTAGGAAAACAATATTACAATTTTAGATTGACCAGCTTGCAGTCCTAATTGAGAACACACGAGGGATCTTAAGTCACACAGTTCATGCCGATGGTGGTAGTATTTCTTGGTAAAGAATTAAAAAGTTCTAAGAGAAAGCTTGGTATATACTATCAACCCAGTAATTCTGCAAAATTTTGTTTCTTCAGTAGAAGATACTATATGGAGTAGTACAATAAAAATAAATAAAAAAGGCTAAACCTTATAATTTTGAAACATTTTTTGTGATTTTAATTTTAATTAATTTATTAAATAAATATTAGAGGTTTTGAATTTATATATGCAAGCAGCATGCGTTGAATAATGAAATGGACGTACTTAATATTTTGTTTATGTTGTAATTTTGAATCACACCTTACATATAGAGATATTATGGACATGAATCAATTTTGTTCTATAATTTCATTTTAATCCTAAAATGCAAAAAAAAAAAAAGAATTTTTGTTTTCATAAAAATAAGACTTTTACTGTGAAACACAAAGCAAACTTCAGATGACAAAACCAATGAAAGTGCAGAGCAGATCTTTCATCAATTAGACCTATGCCATCTTACTCAAATGCTCGAGATGCAGTTAATACACTAATGCATTTCTTTTTAGAGCAATGATACAAGTAACAGTGTTTTCAATGCTTTAAGTATAATTAAACGTGATATTAAAGATATGAAACTGAAGTCTGTTAAGCGGACTTGTATTGCTAACTTACATTAATAAATATGGGTATAAAATGTATGCTATATTTATGTATGTTGTTATTTACCAAAAACTAATTAATTTTCAACTATATCTTATTAAATATGAACTCTTTTAAAATCTTAAAAATAATTGCGGTTTATTGAGTATATACATTTTTTTATAAATTCTGCATATTAACTATTAATGGTTAAACAGAAGTATGTTTTTTAATGAATGGTTATATTGAGTTATACAAAATAATGGCTATAACGAAGAAAATTCACCAGTCCTTTTATGTTTGTTATATCCAGATTTGACTGTGCGCAATATAAGAAATGTGCTTCCTGAAGATATTGTTGATTATCTTCTTTGTAATTTATGCTTTGAAATAAAAAATGGAATATATTTTTATATAATACATGTTTCACTAGTGTAAATGTGTATAATTATGTATAAATTATTTAATAATAAATATATTTTACAGATTGTACTTTTTAGAGTTTAAAATTTTCATGGTTTAGTGAGTTTAAATGTGTTTTTGTTTTCTTTAAAGGTATTCTGAAAGCAGTAACTAAAGTGTTGATATCACACACAAATTTTAATAATTTTATACATATATTCACTACTAAATGAAGGTATGCGTCTAAGTTGACCCATGTTATTCTGATTTTATAATTTCCTGGATTTTATAATATCAGTATTCTATTTAAAATTTCGGTTATTGATCAATAACCAATTCTTGTGAAGCATTGGCATTTGTAATAAAACAATGCAGTTTCACCAGGAGATTCCATAACAAAAAGTTATTTCGACACTGGCGTAAGGTTTAAAAACACGATTTTTCGAGAGCCAACTGATCCCTTTGTCAAGTGAAGGCAGAACGAAGAGTTCGTGAAAGTCCTAAGCTTATATACCCGCATGTTGGGAATCCTTATCTGATGTCATTTGGTGCACGATAGTCGCGGCTGCGGAAACCCCTAGACCCGATGACGTCAGATGGCTACCTCTCACTCAAGGTTTGATGAAAATCTTGTAAAATTCTGATAGAGGTTTTGAGATGTTAATAGCATGACTCCTCAGGCTTTAAGTCTTCCATAATTCCAGAAACATGCTACTCCCCAGATTCGTCACATTTTGATGTAATATTTTCATCGAATGCCAATTTGGAGGAGCATATCCACGTGGTGGTCAGAGGAGACAAATCAATTAACCGAACATGTTTTCAAGGAGGCCTACAAAGCAGACTTCATGCCAGTCCCAGCCTCCCCCCCTTCCCAAGCCAAATTCTACTGATGAGGGAGGGCCTTTAGACTGAACAGAAGTTGACTGCGCCTTCAGCGGCATTCCTCAAATAAAAGTTCCTGTAAGTACCTCAAGTAGTAGTTCCTGCCAAAAATACCGACACTGGTCAGAGCCTTGGAGAATAGAATAGTGAGGAGGGAGCATACACCAGTCGTTAGCGGGTAAATGTTGAGAGGAGGTGGGGTGAGGCCAACATGGTTAGGGGAGGTAGAGGGTATCCTCCATTTGTGTCAGCTCACTTTTCCTTATTGCTTTACGTGGGATTAGCTGTATTTTTACGTTTCCTTGCAATCTTTTACTTCGATTACAACTATTTTTTTAGGTGGAACTAAAGACAGGGTTAAACATTATGGACATACTTTTGGCTCAAAATCGCATACGCTATATGTATATTATTTTTGCCTGAATTTGAAGTAGTGCTTCAAAAAGCGTAAAAAGTAGAAATTTGTAAAACATATTTTTTGCCAAAAACTTAGTTTTTCACTATAATGTTAGTTATTGCTTGTATCTTAGGTACGGAGTTATACTTTTCAAAGTAGTACTACAAAATCATGTACTAAACTTAATTTAGCAAAGAAATAATTGTAGTGCGTGTGTATATGTATTTTGTTCTACAAGAAAAAATTAGCCACAACTAACAAATTAATTCTATGATATAAACAAGTAAAGCTCTGTCTGCAAAACAATGTACTCAAGCATGGGTTTTTAAGCTGAGAATCATGAAATCCTCCAAAGTCTATAAAATTGAATTTAAAAAAAACATCTCTATGTTTTCATTAACTTCTAACTAAAATGTAACATTTTCTTCAATAAAGAATGTAGGCAAGAAACCAAATTCTTTTCACTAGCAATACCTATGACCAAGATACCTAGATTAGAGAGAAGGCCATCCGTGTGGGAGAATTCTCTTTACTTTCTAGGGGAGGTGGGTTGTGAAGTTATTAGTGCAATCGGTGCAATTGTTTATTTCTGCTTTGCCTCTCAAACATGCGTCTCTATTTGCTTTTTCTTCGTTTTCAATTTCGTTTAATTTTTAATATTTGTTAGTGTCTTTTGTTGCTTATTTACTCTGTTATTTGTTAGTATTATTCATTACTTCTTTGTTTATTTTGCAACTGTTTTAATTCCGTGGTGTGCGTTTACAAATTGCTGTCGTAATGGAAAGAGTAACGCTTCTTTTCACCGTAAAACATAATTTTAATTGCTTTTTAAAAGTCATTTCTATATTTACAATTTCCCTTACCCGGACGCTTTCTGAGCTCAATGATTATTATCTTATATATTGTATGTTTTAATGTAAGTGTCTGAAATTTGTTTCACCTAATATTGTGTGCTCTTTTATATATTTTGATAATTAGTAAAACATTTGCTTTTGCATTAATTTCTTGATTTTTAATTCACTTAAGTACAGAGCCATATGCAGCTTGAGGCCAAGGGGGCCCGGCCCTCACCCATAAAAATACTTTTTGGTTTTACTTTTTTTTTCCAAAACTAAATAAAATTGAATTAAACTAAAATAAAATTGTTGTAGAATTTTATTTGAAATTTTTGTTTTGTATGAAATTGTACATGACAATGAAAATTGTTCTTTGACGTTAAAAATATATTCAGAAGATATTTCTACGGTAGGTCTTGTGTACATCATGCTGTTTACAGTGGAATGGATCATTGGCCCGACAAGTCATCTGCCCTGTTATAAGAGGAGCTTGGTTATAAAGAACATGATGCATATGAACTCGGTTATAACGAGCATGATGGATATCAGTTCAGTTGTAATGAGCATGCTCGGTTATAATGATAATGATGTATATGAGCTAGGTTATAATGAGACTGGTCCAAAAAGGTTCGGTTATAACGAGCATGTTGGATATGAACTCGGTTATATAGGCCTGCACAAAAGTTTAGACACAACACAAATTTGAGTATAACAAAATACTATTAAAACTGAAGAAGTAGGAACTTTAATATTGTGAAGTATGAACACATGTAATATGCAAATTAAAAATTTGAGAACAGAAATCACATCAGTAGCGAACTTGCTGCAATATATATAACTTAAAATAAGTAAAATATGTGGCACAAAAGTTTAGGCAAAAACATAAATTTTAGCACTTGCATAAGGAAATGAACAATTTTAATAATCCAATGTAGCCACCATTACTTTGTATTAGATTAAATACGCGGTCGTTCATTTAAAGCACAAGATTTTGAAAGGTTTCTGGTTCAAAATTAAACCACGCTTCTTCTATAGCCTTTTTAAGTTCTAAAAAGGACGGATATTGCTTTCCATTGGCATACACAACATTCGTTAGTATGCCCCATACATTTTCGATGGGATTACAGTCAGGACTAAGAGCAGGCCAATCGAGAACTGTAATATTTTAGCCCTCATCCATTTCTTAGTTGACCTGGATATGTGGATGACGTATTATCTTGTTGGAAAACCCAGTTTCGTCCACATAAAAGTTCGCCAAAAGGTAATAGGTGACTTTCAAGAGTTGCCTGGTATGCCTTGGAATCTTGTTTTCCATTCAAAAACGCCAAAGAAGTCTGTCCATTGAAGCTAAAGGCTCCCCAAACCATGACTGAACCTCCTCCTTGACGTCTCCTGAACTGACTTAAGGGGCGTTTTCGAAGATCGTGCCAGTAGTGCCAAAGGCCATCGGGACCATCTAAGTTCCACTTTTTTTGTCACTAAATAACACCAGGAGCCATTCGTCACTTTTTGACATGTCCTGCCTTGCACATTGTAGTCGTGCTTGTTTATGATGTAATTGCAAGCAGGGCTTGCGGCGCATTTTTGCATATCTCAAATGCCTGCATTCTACAATCCTTCTACGTATGGTTTCTCTTGACACTCGCATTGCTAACGTGTTTTTTATTTGATTTGCAGACAGGCTTTCATTTGAAGCCAATCTTCGTATTTGTCTATCATCCCGAATGCTGGTCACTCGAGGCCTCCCAGATCTTGATTTTGGTTGATACTGATCACCCCGGGATAACACTCGATAAATGCCTCGCTTTGAACGGTTCAATGCAACAGAAATTTGAGTAACAGATTTTCCTTTAGTTTTCAGCCTCCAAATCTTCAAAATCTCGTCATTCGTAAATTGCTTTGACTTCGGCATCATTCTAAGCATTCTAAATTATTTCAGGCCTTAATATAACAACTCTGGGAAACGCCCCTTCGATCACTTGGGAACTTCGCGCCGTTAATTTGCATAAATCTGACTTACGTGCCCAAACATATGTGGCATGCAGATTCCAATATTACGGTGTTGGGATATTTTGTTTCAGTACATTTGGTAATTTTTTAAGTTGCACAATTTGTTATTGGTTCTAGGATTATTTAGATACAATATCGGCGAAGTTCAATGCAAATTCTCGCTTTTATTTATAATTTGCCTCTGTGTCTAAACTTTTGTGCAGGCCTGTAATAGGCATGATGGAGAAGACAAGCATTCTAGTTATATCCAAGCATGCTCTCTATAACCGAACTGATATCCATCATGCTCATTATAACTGAGTTCATATCCATCATGCTCATTATAACCGAGCTCATATACATCATACTCATTATAACCGAGTTCATATTTATTATGCTCTTTATAACCGAACTGATATCCATCATGCTTGTTAAAATCAAGTTTATATCTATCATGCTCATTATAACCAAGCTCTGGACAAGTGTAACTGGGCGGGTAACTTGTCATGTTGTCATGCAAACAACTTATCAGACAAATGTACCAGAACCTGTTTAGAAATATTTGAATCTTCATCTACTCTATAATGATAAGATAAATTGTAATTATTAGTATACCTCTCTAAGTTTTTAATGCAAAATTTAAGTTAAGAAATTTATTCATTGATGTTAAATATATTAGCCTACTTAGATATTTATGTTATTGAATATATTAATAAATACATCACCAATATTAAAGAATTTTAAGCCCCCTATAACTTTCTGAGCTCCTCCTCCCCCTCCAATAACAAGCGTCTGGCTTCAGCAGCTTGGATGGGTTTTTTATTTTAGGTATTTTCAATGTAAGATATTATTACCCTTCACAGGGATAACACAATTGCCAAATAATGGTCAAGACGGAAAAGCCTCCGGGGCGAGATTTTTGTGAGTTTTTCGTGGGGGAATTTATTATACAATAATTTTTGCCACCCACGTTTAAGTAGCTCAAACTAGAGCTTTTTTTATATTTGGAGAAAAAGAGGCGCCATCCTCATCCTAGATTCGAACCAGGGTCCCCGCAATTAGCCCGCGGTGTCTTAACCTACTAGACGAATGAGGACAAGAACAAACGCTCTTTTCTCCATATATTAGGATGTAAGATATTACCTTTCACAGGGATAACACAATTGCCAAATATGGTCAACACAAGAAAGCCTCCGGGACGAGAATTTTGAGTTTTCGTGGGGGAAAATTTATTATACTATAATTTTTGCCACCCACGTATATTTAGCTCAAACTAGAGCTTTATTGTTTTTGGAGAAAAAGAGGCGCCGTCCTCATCCTGGATTCGAACCAGGGTCCCCGCGTTGAGCCCGCGGTGTCTTGACCTACTAGACGAACGAGGACAAGAACAAACGCATTTTTCTCCGTATATTAGGATGTAAGATATTATTACCCTTCACAGGGATAACACAATTGCCAAATATGGTCAACACAGAAAAGCCTCCGGGGCGAGATTTTTGTGAGTTTTCGTGGGGGAATTTATTATACAATAATTTTTGCCACCCACGTATTAATTAGCTCAAACTAGAGCTTTTTTTATGTGTAGAGAAAAAGAGGCGTATTTTCAATTCCAGAAAAACCATAAAAAAAAAAGTTGATTTTGTGTGTGTCTTGGGGGCTGCGCCCATAATTCTGGATCTAAAAGGGATCCGTGGCTTAATAAAAGTGCAAAAACCATCGCTATAGTACATTTAAAGATAGATAATGTTCTTATTTGAAAGAAAAGTGGAAAAAAAAACAGTACGATGATGAAACTTTTCAGAACCTGAATCTAATCTTTCTACGTACTTATACGAACAGGATCTGTTCGCTCAGCACCAATGACGTCAAAAAGATGTGTCAAAGTCGACCAATATGAATAAACAGCGCCGATGTACCGGCCTATTATATATTCTATCTATCTTGCCTATGACTATGAAGGGATCCATATCTTTCACCGAAATTTTAATGGGCATAGTCCATATCGATTCGGGCAGGCAAATAAAAATCTTACCTTCATAGTCTTACGTGTTTTTGAATGTAACGTATGTTAAAATTCAGGAAAAGGTTAGAAACTTGTATTATTTTGTTTCGTTCAAAAAAATTCCTGGCCCGAGATATAGGCCGCCAAAGATGGCTCCTCAGGCGCAATTTCTCACTTGAGATTTTCGGCAAAATTTTAAAGTGCTGTATCTCTGGAACTGTTCAAAATATTTTGTTGTGGTTTTATTTATTTGAAAGGTGATATTTTTCTAATTAAAATGATATCCGTTTGGAAGTATATGTCCAAGTTCACTTGGCGAAGTCTTCTGAATTTTTTTTTTTTTTTTAAAAATGCCAATCCGAAAAATTTTGATTTTTTGACTGTTGATCAGTACCATAGAGATCTACATTCTCAAAAAATGAAAACTTCCACTTTTTAGTTTAACACGTTTATACTTAGACAAAATTACCTCTCTTCAACCGTTTGTTCTACACTACTAGATCTTTTCCAATGAAAAATCTAATCTTATTTGAAATGGCATTTTAATTTTTAATAAAAATAAATAACAGACACAGCTTTTCAAATATATTAAAGCTTCCAAAATATATGTGCAAGTTCCAAAACATATTCAGGTTCCACAGCATACCACTTCTGTGTGCTCTGCTTAGAACTGAAATTAGCACTTCAATGAACTAAAAATTTATTCACCTGCATCCAGAGTTTGAGAAAAGCCGACCGGTCGACTTTTTTGGTGATTTCAACCACTAGAAAAGTCCGGCTTTTATTTTAAAAAAAAACCAGTCAATTTTAAACATTTTTAAAGCAAAAAAACAGCTTTCCATACAAGAAAAAAACGCATTTGAAAATTATCATTTATTATGTATTTTCTAAATTTCAGCTTTACCTAAATAAGCCACAAGTAAATACTTAATGTATTAAAGTTCTTTAACTGAATAATATTTTCTCATTCTGAATATTTCCAACGATTTTAAATGTTC
>QLNU02001356.1:0-10033 GCA_006491805.2 Dysdera silvatica | reverse complement strand
AAACGTTTTTTTCCCCAATGAACAGTGCTTTTTCTAATTGTGTTTATGAATTAGCGTAAATTTCTTTGCTTAAAAATGTTTGATAAGAATCATTTAACTACTTACCCTTTATTTTTATGTTTGAATATGCAGATTCTAGGATAATTTTAATATTTGAATGTCACTTTCTGGTGCTACTTCAATTTTATTATACAATTTTCCTTTTTTTGAATAAACAAAAAAATTGCAATTAAATAATAATAAACAAAATTGAAATAAGGCGCTAATTTTACTTACCTAAACTAAAGTAACATATTTTAAGAATGATATTTTAAGCAAGCTTGAACATATAAGCTTTTATTTAGTATGTAAGGGTAAGCTGTTTCTTGCCAGATTTTCTTCGTTTTCTACTTTTTTATAAAAATTAAACATTACAAAATAAATAAAACGTAATGCATAAACAACAAAAAAATAATTTTTGTCACTCCCTTTCGTAAGACACTTTTATTAAACAAGCTTTCGAAAACTTGAAATCATGAAGTAATTACCTAAGGTTTCAGTTCTATCAATAATAGTTATTGTAACTGACAAATCATGAAACAAAAAATGTATTGATCAGAACATATATAGATAATACAGAACACTCACAATAAATATGATATGCACAGATATGCACTTATATCCGAATTTTAAACATGGTTGAATGTTATTTTAACAGGAAAAGTATATATTTTGTTCTGTGATTCGTAAAACACACTATACTTTAAAAATCTCTATGTACAAAATTAAAGCACTTCGAACACTTGATATGCAATACCCATACATTTATTATATATATATATAAATACAGTCGGATCTCTTTTTGTGAGGTAGATACGTTCTTAAGAAAAATAAACTGTCATTCGATTCTCTCACAATATTACAAGTATAGGAATTGTTAAGGTATTATTACCCTCCGCAGGGATAACACAATTGCAAAATATGGTCAACACAGAAAAGTGAAATTTTTGAAAAAGAAAATTTTTGTGAGTTTTCGTGGGGGAATTTCTTATACAATAATTTCTGCCACCCACGTATTAATTATAGCTCAAACTAGAGCTTATTGATTTTGGAGAAAAAGAGACGCTTTCCCCATCCTGGATTCGAACCAGGGTCCCTCCGTTTAGCCCGGAGTGTCTTGGACCGCTAGACGAATGAGGACAGGAAACAACGCTCTCTTTCTCCGTATGTAAAGATGTTAAGGTATTATTACCCTCCGCAGGGATAACACAATTGCCAAATATGGTCAACACAGAAAAGCCTCCGGGGCGAGAATTTTGTGAGTTTTCGTGGGGGAAATTTATTATACTATAATTTTTGCCACCCACGTTTTAATTACAGCTCAAACTAGAGCTTTATTCGTTTTGGAGAAAAGATACGCTTTCCTCATCCTGGACAGCTCTGGTTTGAGCTATATATACGTGGATGGCAGAAACATGTAATAATACGAGAATTCCATTCACGAAGAGCATTAATATTTTCATAATTAAAAATTTACGCACAAAGTTTTATTTGTCGTTTAATATTAGATGGAAATAAGGCTTTATGATTTAACTTATATCCATCTATAATCCAAGTTTTAACACTTTCCTCCCCCTTCTTCTCGATACATAGTTCTCAAGTGATTCAAATCAGCTTTTCTAATGATGTCGAAGATGTTTATACCTGGATAATTCAAAATTATATCTTTTTGGTTTAGCCAGTTATTTCGGATGTTTTTAAAATTATAACAACTAGCGTTAGAGTCAATTGCTCCTATTTACTTTTAACTTAGCACATAAAAGTGTACTGACTGTTACAAATTAATTTATCTATCGGGAAACCAAGTAGCTTGGTGTTGGTCAACATTGACAAACAATATACGAGATCGTGAGCAGGTGTTTATTGTGTCTAAAAATTACAACAGTAGTAATGGCATTCAAGCCAAAGCTATCCATCCTTTCGAGCGAATGTCTGTACTGGAACTAATCAATACATCAAAATCACACGGCAAACTCTACAACTGCTTAAGAACCCGTCCACTTGTGAAGACCAAACCGGGGAAGTGTTACTACAAATATATTAAATAAATTAACCAAACAAATAGCGTAATATCTAACTAGCAATTTAGGTTAATTACAGCAATATTAAACCATTGCAATAACCTGAACTTAGTATCCAGCAGCTGACGTCTCGGGCTCTTCTACACAGGTCCTTCTAAGCACTTGGACTCAATACCGGGTTTAACCAACAAGTCCTATTAAACCAATAAACTACTTCTTTATCGCTGACGGCTGCACTTCTAAGTTACTCTTATTCCTTATTAATAAGTCCCGAAATTTCTTAACTGGCTAACTAAAGTCTGAGTTAGATAAACTATTAAGTACAGTTCCACACCGGTTAGTCTTAACTAAAAATATAACAAAAGTAATATCGCCCTTTTCGGCAGTTTGCTGAGTCAGTCTCTTCATTCCGATGTAAACAGCTCTACATCCTTTGTGACGCAAGGTCGGCAATTGTCGAACATGTTTCTTTAATCCCCAGACTTTTAACGTTAATCACGCTGCTTCCACTAGGCATTTACTACTCCAGCTTTGATTCAGCACTAGAATTTAGCGAATAACTTACGACTCTGACTTCAGTCTTTGCTCCGCAAGCACTCGACTGTTCTCCTCAACGTAGCTAGGGTTGAGTAAGCAAACGCATAACTTCAATTAAAAGAAGTAAGCCTACGCTTACCAAGCGAAAAGCCAGGATTCCGAAGCAGGCATTGCGTCCTATTGAAAGCCTGTAACCACATCTCCACAGTGGATGTCAAATACTTTAGTCTCATTTATAAATCACACACAAGATGGGAGACCGTCATCTCGTCTCCGACGCCCTAACAGTAAAAACCTAGTTGGTTTTGATTCTGATTTTACAAATAAACTAGTATCTCCAGGCGGTTGCAAAATATACACGGTGCCATAAATTAAAAAGAGCGGAGAGTCCTGACATGCAGGATTATGTACTGAATTAAAACCATACGGATGCAATTTAAATTTAGTAAACATGGATTTGTTTACCTGATTATTGTCAGCAAAAATACTTATCGGTTTAACACCACAATTATGTAACTCACATAATATGGTTTTTATTGTTGTATATAAGAAGTCCCCAGAATTAGTACTAACTGACAAAATTGCAATTAGATCTGTGTAGTTACCAAACGCAGAAGTTAGAGAAAACACCTGCGCTGTTTTAGCAAGGGTATCTATTGTGTTATACAAGATCCAACTAATTCGGCACCCTTAAGTGTCAACTCAGGAGAGAGATATAGATTTCATCCATTAATACTTTTATTATTATTATTAATAACCATTATTATTATTCACCATTATTAATATCCATTATTATTAATATCCATTACATACTTTTCAAATGGACTTAGATTGATTAATATCTTTTCAAAATACTTATTTCGAACATCAAACGTTTCATCACAAACATGTAGCTTGGCAGCCATCTTTCTCCAGTCACTTGGATGGGGAAGAATTAACAACTTGGTTTTTCTAATTGCACGATAGCAAGTAAGTGAACTTAAATCCATTTTAAAAGACAATTGCGAAAGGTTCGAAGAAAATCTGTATCTCTCTTTGGATAAATTTAAAAGTTTCAATTGCTCAATTAAAATATTTAAAATCGATAACTTTTCAGACTTTAATTCTGAACCATACTCATTAAGTAAGCACATGGCTTTTGACAATTTATCCTATATAATTTTCTCGTTTTCGAAATTATTATAAGTTTCAAATAACAAATCTATTTCTGATTTCTCAATAATATGTTCAAAATGCATATTAATTTGTTTGATATCTAATTGTAAGATATTATTACCCTTCACAGGGATAACACAATTGCCAAATTATGGTCAACACAGAAAAGCCTCCGGGGAGAGATTTTTGTGAGTATTTCGTGGGGGAATTTATTATACAATAATTTTTGCCACCCACGTACATATAGCTCAAACTAGAGATTTTTGTTTTTGGAAAAAAAGAGGTGCCGTCCTCATCCTGGACTCGAACCAGGGTCAACGCATTGAGCCCTTGGTGTCTTGACCTACTGGACGAATGAGGACAAGAACAAACGCAGTTTTCTTCGTATATGAGGATGTAAGATATTATTACCCTTCACAGGGATAACACAATTGCCAAATAAAGATCAACATATAAAAGCCTCCCGGACGAGATTTTTGTGAGTTTTTTCGTGGGAGAATTTATTATCTCTTACTAAAGCTCTAGCTTGAGCTAAATATACGTGGGTGGCAAACATTATTGTATTGATATCTAATTCTTCATTTTGATAAAATATCTTAAATGATAGACCAGAAAATACTTTAAAACTATAATTAACGGTAAAAGAGAATTGCTTATCTTTAAAACGTTGATACAGTTCTTGTTCGAAATAAAAGTCCAATTTTCCTCTTGTGTTAAACGATACTTTATAATCTTCAACTTCAGACCTGCATTTTAGTTGAGAAGCTTCAAGTTCATTTTCACGTGTTAATACACTTTTTTTTAAGAACTGGTTGAAGAATATCGTCCTCTTTCTCATCTCTAGATTTCCGTTTCTTTGGCACTTGTACATTTGTGTGGTGTTTCCTCATTAATAATGCATGGAAATGCCTCTGGTAACAGACAATTTATTAGTCAATTTATATTAGACAATTTAGTACGTGGGATTAGGTGGATTGTACTATACCACCCTTGTCTTTCCATTTATCTTCTGCTACAATCATCTCACTAAGAAAATGTTTCATACAGACACGCGCATTTTTCGTATATGCAAAATTTTCTCAACAGATCCAGTTAATCAATAAACTAAGCATATTTTCTTCTGCTGGAAATCTAAAGCATGTGATGTAAACTGCCTTGTAGTTGGATTTGCATCCAGGCACGCTGCATTTGAAAGGCATTTTATAAACCTAAAATCATTGAAAATAATATGTTAATACATTACAGAAGATCTTACGATAAAAAATAAATCATATACAGTCAAACACAATACGAACACAACTCAAACAAGGGACCTGTATACAGTCGAACCTCGTTAAGACGAACACCAAGGAGAACAGAAAATCTGTTCGAATTAACAGTTTGTTTGTTTGTTTTTTGGTTTTACGGCTCAAAGACTACAGTGGTCATGCTGCGCCGGGACCTACTGTTTTCCGAGGAATCCGAACCTCTTAAGGCCTAGGGAACCAAACCCCGGACTACAGTGAGCAGTGCGATCTTTATGAGATCTCTGAGTAAGCGTTCTTTGCACTGCTGGGAGTCGAACCCGGATTAGCGGCGCACTAGGAGAACGCGTTACCACACTGCGCCACCGCAGGACACTGAATTAACAGTAATTCGTCTTATCCAGAAAGGGTAGTGCAAAACACAATCTGATGGGACTTCAGAAATTGGTTCATATTAAAAGTAATTCGTCTTAAGCGTTTTCGCCTTAACGATGCTCGACTGTATTAAATATGTACATGCATATAACTGCTTAAAAAATTTCATAAAATACAAAGAATTATCTTAACCAACATGAGAGGAAATCTCTGTTCACTGTAGTGCAAATTTCCATACATAGATAGCTGATTCATGCTTCCTCAGATGCTCGTCTTAGAAAATGGGAAAAATTGCTTACAAATGTGAATTAACTGATTTATTTATAAGGTTACTGATGAAATTAGCATATTATAAGGTGGAATGTAAGTTTAGTTAGCTCAGCCAGGAGCGGATACAGACTTCCATTTTGGGGGGTCATGGGCAGAATTTGCCATGGTCTTGGAATAACACACCCTTCATTTATCATGAAAGTTGACATTTTTTACAGTGCAAAAATACGTTTGGGGGTCATGACCCCTGTGACCTTCCCTTGCATCCACACTTGAGTTTAACACTCTGCAGAATGGGCCAATCGATTGATTAAATTAGATTTTCACTTATATTATGTGCATTTGTTTACTTATTAGGGAAATTAAATTCACATAGGCAAGATTGAAAATTTTACATTTATTACTTTTTAAAAAAATGGAGTTTACCACTGAGAAAATTACAGAAACCAAGAATTATAATGCAGTGCTGTTGTGTTTTACAATTTTCGTTCCTTTCACAGGTTTTTGTAGTAATGGCTATAAGAATTTTGTAATTTGAGCTTCTCGAATTAACCGCGTCACCCTGTAGAATTGTTAAATATTATCTTATTAATCATTATATAACACACTATACTATAACCCATACAAGAATCACCCGATACCACGTTGTCGATATACTGAACTTTAGGCCTATAATCCACAACAAATACTTCGATGCAATATTAATATTAAAAAAAAATTATATTTATGAATAACTTACCAAAGAGGAAGATTTCTTGCGTGATTTAATCCAAAACACCGGTTTTGCACAAGAAAAATATTTCGATCCTTACAATCCTACGAGACGTCAAGCAGCACAGCTTTCTTCGTAAACATGTCTTCTGAAAGGCAACTCCAGCGAAAACATCCGCCTGCAGCCGATCACGTGACCCTGTTTTTGCAAAGAACACTCCGGCCAGTATGTAGACAGACTGTGCGCTGTGCTGTAAGTGTGCCAGAAAGGACCACTAAAGGGTTCCGGCTATCAAAGGAGATGGCACCCTACACCATAACGCCCTGTTGTGGGCATGTGTGGCGTGCGATAGTAAGGGCAGGATCCCCAAGACGTCGCCAGACACGTCTGCAGTTGTCGTCAGGACACAGTCGGAAATGGGACTTGTCACTAAAGACTATACGTCCCCAGTCAGTGCAGTTCCAAGTTGATCGAGCCCGGCACCACTGTAATCGGACTTGACGGTGTAAAGGCTTGAGAGGTAAGCGGCGTGACGGTCGGTGGAGCGTAAATTCCGCTCTCTCAGTCATCTTCAGAGGATCATGCTGGACACATGTGTGCGGGCCACACGTTGATAACGACGAATCCGGTGCTGTGATAGCTGATCTGACCGTTCTGTTGTGGCCCTAGGTCGACCTTTGCCGTCCCGACGCTGACATCTACCTTTGTTCACCCACTCTTTCCAGCACCGTCCAATCGCGGCATTGCTTCGACCCACATGTCCAGCGATTCTTCGGTTCATCCAACCTGCCTCTCTCAATCCGATAGCAAGACCTCTTTCAAACTCTGACGTATGCTCGTAATGAGTACGAATCTTTCGGCAAGCCTTAGTTACAGTCAACATAAGACATCCACAATCAAAATGCAACAGAAATTTTGACCACATATTAAGAATCGCTCCTTATATACACCTTCTGAATGCGAAGCTCAAATGCTCTGAAGTTCCCGCTATTCATTCATTGACACCAAATTTTAATCATTTTCATGTTCAGTCAAAATGTCTTTGCATACGAAATTTCATTACAATCGGACAACTCCTTCTTAGTGGATCGATTTTTTAGTTATAGAGTGTATATCCTCGCTATTTAAATATATATCCTCTATATACTTTTGTTGCTGATATGAGTGGGACATGAGGAGGCCTGAACTAAAACAAAATAAGAACGTGTAAAAAGGCCTTAAGATAAAAATTTGTGACTGGTGCTGCCGTCAAAACATTGGGCTGACGGTTATTCCTTTCGTCGAAGCGAAAAAAAAGTGCTACTCAAGATAGACGGTTTGCTGTGACATTTTATTCATGATTCACAAAAGCTAGATTCAAACGACAATGACGTCACTGAACCGTGATACTCCAAGTATCGGAAATTACTTAACATGGCAGCCAGCCGTGGTGATTCATGAATTTAAATGAATCTTCGAATTGTGAATTATAAGAAGGGTTGTTTTTTTCAGTATGCAGTTGTTAATGACACAATTTTCTCTGAACGCCGTTAAACTATTCAATCGATTAATAATCGTGAAATGACTTAATCGAAAATTTTTCCGAGACCCCCATTACAAAGGCCAAGTAAATTGGGAGGCAGGCAGGGAAAAAATGAATGTGAGGAGGTTATGGAATGAAGGGCGGCGAAGTGTAGCAGTAGCGACTGAAAATGATGTGCCTGGAGCTGGGAAAGAGGAGAACTAATTATCCGTCACCTCCCAATACCTTTATTCGAAGCAAAATGGGGATTCGTTGAAATTTTTTTTCAGGACGCATAAATAAGATGAGCATTTTCCGGATTCCAGTAAGAGGCGAGGTATATTTAGAAATTGCAGGTAAAAATGAGCTCCGGAAATGGGAAAACGGGAGTTTATTAGATGCGCTGGGAATATTCAGTTTTTAATAACCGAAATAATTAAAAGTTAGCATCTCCTAAAACACGCGAGCAAACTCAGGGCTTCATTTGAATCCGGAATGTTTTTAAAAAATGGAGCAACACTATTAAGCGAAGAAAATTAATCTGGAAATAAAAAAGAGAACCAATCAGAAGAAGGAGATAAGTGCGAGAGAGCTCTGAACTTAATGCGAAAAAGATTAAATATATATTTCGTATTTATTAATATTTTATTCATATTATATACATATAGTGTTTGTCATGTGATCCTAAATCCCTTCATGAAAACTATATTCCATTAATAACAACCCTGAGGAAAATTTGGATAGTGATATAAGTCAGAAATACCACTTTATCCTATCTGGAAGATTTATAAGTAAAAATAATGTTATAAGCGTAAGTAAGATTGTTAAAACGTTTTATTTCAACGTACGTTTCTGACGGACTTGGCCGTCTTTCGTCTGGAATACAAAGTGTAAAATACGACCTTTGTATCCCTAGCGAAAGACGGCCAAGTCTGTCAGAAACGTACGTTGAAATAAAACGTTTTTACAACCTTATTTACGCTAATAATGTTGTCTTTACTTATAAATCTAATATGCGTAATGCTACGTCAAATTATCTTATATATCAGGAAGATTTCAACACGTAACATCAGGTTGTAAAACATTAACAGACGACAAGTATGGTCATGACCAGCTGGCAAAAAACATACACCAAAAACTGACAACCAGAACTGGATTAATGACAACTAAACTCTGCCCAATTACAAATATGAACCAGAAAATATTTTAGATAATGGAACACATAAACTGTACTGGACAATAACAACTGAGAAGGCGATATTGCCTGACCGACCTGACATAACACTAATGAACAAAACTAACAAAACTGCGATCATTAACTAATGGCAGTATAAATGATCTCCTCCTTTAAGCAGTTGCACTTGAAATACTTTCATTGGCTAGAATACGTTGTACAGTTAAAAAGAACAACATCAAGAAATGCCGACATCATCGCATTCTGAAAGGGAAGCTCGTGACAAATTATGGCTTTATATTCCCTTCCATTTCTAACCCAAAGCTTGAAATAATTGAATACCTGTCTGCTCTTACATTGCTGTAACGTTTATACTGTTCACGTTATGTGTCACAAAATACAAATTTCAGGTTAAATGAAATTACTATTTATTATTATTATGACCGTTTTACATTGTTGTGTTACACAGTGTCAAGGAGATAATCGCTATCCTCTTGATCTAGAATTCTTAGTTCAGTTAAAGTCTCACCAAGAAACCTGAGAACGGTCCATATATCTTCCGAAAATATAGGCGGTGCCCAGTAAGGCGGTTTTTTGTAGGTCTGTTGTCGTTATGTCAGTAATGTCCAGTTTTTCTAGGATGTTCTTTAAATTAGGCGTGATGGCCCCCATTGCACCTATCACAATCGAGATGACTGTTACTTGTTTTTTCCAGAGTCTATTAATTTCTATTGCAAGGTCACGATATTTGGAGATTTTTTCGAATTCCTTCTCTTTAATTCTGCTGTCACCTGGAACTGCAATGTCGATGATAAATACCTGTTTTTCCTTCACGAATGTTAGGTCTGGCGTATTGTGTTTTAAATGCCTGTCTGTTTGAAGCCGAAAGTCCCAAAGGATTTTTATTTGGTCGTTTTCTGTCACTTTTTTTGCTTCATGTTCCCAGTAGTTATTGTTTACTGGGATTTCATAATTTCTGCAGATATTCCAGTGAATCAGGGAGGC
>QLNU02001354.1:0-12525 GCA_006491805.2 Dysdera silvatica | reverse complement strand
AGGTAATTTCTAATAAAGACAGTAATGCAAATAACATTTGTTCACCATTCGTATTTCTAATGTTATAGCCAAATAACCAGAAAAAAGAAGCACAGCTTGCTTACATTTATATGAAGTAGCTTTCCTTCATTTGAATGTGGCCAATGAGCATGAGTGTTTACAGAGCCAATCAGGTGTCATTTTGTTTTGGCAATGAGCCAATCATGTTTTCTCTTGTTTTGGCAATGAGCCAACAGGTTACAGGACATTTATCAGTGTGTTCTGTAATTGCTATCAAGTTGGTTGGGTTTTTTTTGTGCTCTTTGATTTAGTGTGCTTGTAAAACGTAATAAAATTAAAGAAATGGCGCAAAGAGTTGACTGGTCACCTAGGAAGCGATGTAAAATAGTAATATTAAGTGAACAAGGCTACAGTTATGAAGAAATTAGAAGAAATATTGGGGGAAACTTAACTAAAGGTGGCATTTCTAAATTTTTGAAGAAGTATAAGGAGACTCAGTCATTACAAAACCAGACTGGTAAAGGCAGAAAAAGGTGCACAACAGCAAGTGATGATAGAAGAATTAAAAGACAGTGCCTAGGTGACAGGAAAAAATCATCTCTGTGTATACAAGGTGAAATGGCGCAATGCAATGTGAAGTTAAGTGCAAGGACTGTTCGGCGCAGACTGCATGAATGTGGTCTAAATGCAAGAATTCCACGAAAAAAGCCATTTTTGTCTGTCAAACAGAGGTTGAAAAGATTAAACTGGGCTAAAACCCATGTTAACTGGACAACGGAACAATGGGACAGTGTAATTGGGAGTGATGAGACCAAAATCTCACTGTTTGGTAGTGATGGCGTAAAATACGTATGGAGAAGAATTGGAGAAGATTTCCATCCTGAGTGCATTACACCTACCGTGAAACACCCAGTTAGTGTTATGATTTGGGGTTGTATAACATCAAGAGGTGTGGGCAGAATTTGCATGATCAATGGGAATATAAATGCCCAAAGATACATAAATGAAATACTTGAGCCCAAGCTGCAGCCTTCTGCATGTGATCTTTTCCAAGATAATGAAGCATTTATATTTCACAGGATTCAGCTCCATGTCATGTTGCTCGTGTGTGCAAAAAATGGTTTCAAGATCATCATATTCAACTGCTGGAATGGCCTGGAAATAGCCCAGACCTTAACCCCATCGAAAATCTATGGAGCCGGCTAAAGAAGCTTGTTAGTCGGAAGCAACCCAGCAATAAAACACAATTAACAGAAGCAATAATTCAATCTTGGTTTCATATTATAACAGCTGCAGAACTAAAGAACTTGGTTCACTCCATGGGAAAGCGTTGTAAGGCCGTAATTAAGGCTAAAGGTTACCCAACTAAGTATTAACTGGTATGGTGAACATTTTTGTATATCTCATTTTTTCTATGTATATCACCTTTCTTCTTTATGAATGCTGTTCTATTAAAATACGATTCATAAATGTTATTGCATTACAATCTTGATTAAATTACCTTTCCAATGATATATAATTTTATAGTATTGGTACAAAAAAAAGTGGTGTTATTAGCCATCAAACCTCTAAAATAATCTTTTTTCAAAGGGTTTCCACAATTTTGTCCACTACTGTACATTACGCTGAAAAATATAACCAAACTCCTTAGATCATTAAAAAAAATTTGAATTTGTACGACGTAACCTGTTACAAAATGTTTGTTTGAAATTAGGTGGGGGTCATGGAACCCTAATACAATCATTGGGGGACGGGTCCCCTGTCCCCCCCGCCAACGATGCCCGTAACAAGCACACATTTAGCGATTTTCTAAATATAGCGAACAAAATGTAGATTTTGTTCGCTATATCCAGAATGATTAAATGCAATAGAATTCGATCATTTTACGTGAGCAAGATTTTTACGGGTCGGATATAGCGATCATTTCCTTTGGTCCCAAGCTTCTCGTTATATGCCGGTCATCTTGTATTCGGCTTCGCATGGGCGCCGACGGCATAAAAATATTAGAAGGAGATTATACCAGTAAAAGGCAGCGTGTTATCAAACAGAGCCGTAGCCAGTGGGTGGTCCGAAGGGCTCGCCCCCCCCTCCCCCACCTTCCGAAATGTTTTTGCTACCAATACTTATTCATTAGCGAGTTTCTAAAAATTGTTTACTTCCCACGAAAAAATTTCTGGTTAAGGCCTTGTTGTTAACAACTCTTTACAGGGATAACAGACAACAACAAAGCAGTGTTTAATTTAAATGTGCTTCTGCTTGATGAGCAGGCGCGGTTTCAGAAATTTTTTATGGGTGGGCCATCATTGGGGTAACTGGGGAAGAGGGGTTCTTCCCAGTGGTGTGCCAACGGAGAAGGGATGTCCTCCGTGGGTGCCACGGAAGAGGTGGGGCGGCATTTTCGTACATTAGCTTTAACAAATATAAAGCAAAACTTCGTCATTAACGGACAACTTTGTGGAACGAAAACCTCCGAATAAGGAACCTATCTCTGGGACAATGTAGCATGACTCCCATAGAAAACGTATGTTATTTTAATATGTATAATAGAGTCTTCGGTATTTATTTTACATACACAAATATGTAAATATATATTTGAATTATACCATATGTCTCATGGTTATACTCCGAATTGTACTATGCAATACCTAAATAGAAAAAAAAATAACACGCTTCAGAATCAACTTGTGTTTTAATATTTTAGCAAAATTAGTTTGGGGTCTGAAATGATGAAAAAACGAATATTTACAATTATTTCTTTCTCATATTGAATACTAAAACTAAACCTGCTGTGATTTGAAGTTTACATTAGTTTGGAAGCTTAGGGCCCGGATATTTATGTTATTTCTGGCTCTCTTTCTTTGTAACTTAGTCCAGCAAGTATTCGCATTAAGATGAAATATGATAGCGTTTCAATCCGTATATCACGTTCTAATTGTTCCTACACTTTTGAAATTTCCTCACGAAGGAGTGAACCTTTTACTTATTACATATTCTAACTCTTATATACAATAAATACGTAATTACCCCCGTATAAAAATTGCGTCTAAAAACAGCTCCATTGCAATTATATTTATAAAAAAAACTGCCAATTCACATGTTGATAAATGTTCAAACTTTTTACCTCTCGCAAAAAAATAACCAAAATAATTGGGTGGGCCGAGGCCTACCTGGCCCACCCACTAAAACATCCACTGTTGATGAGATTCACTCTACTATAAAATCAATATATTTACATTTCTAGTTTCATTTCACATGCAGTGCTCCTTAATAAATTTCGTATTTATTACGCTGATGGTGTACACCAGATGTCTTCAACTCGCGACCCGCGGGTCACTTGAGGCCCGCCTATTCATGAAAAAATACAAACTATTTCACACAAAAATTATGCCCTTTGATTCTTCTGACAAGAGAACCTCGTAGACTGCAACGTACGGATTTTACTAAAAGTGATACCATTAGATAGGCCTTGTCATGAGAAAAAAATCCAATAGAACTACCCGTCCGAATCCAGGCACTCAAGAGCTACAAGGCGATTCTTACAATCCTTCCATCATAAAATCATTCCACTAACACACAAAATAATATCCTTGAAATATTATTTTATATAATTTTCCCGTTTTCCTTCTACTGTTATTAATGTAGCCAATGTTTCGGTGCATATTGCAATTAAAGAAATGTACTTTTTGATATAGAATATTATGAATTTGGACTCTCTCTCTCCCTTGTAATTCAATCACTATATTATATACATGAACAAGCGAGAGCTAATGACTTATTCTTGACTTGTGGCTACATTTATGTAAGCGGAATCTCCGTAATGGGATACAAGGAGACTACAAAGAAGCTTACTGATAATTGCTTTGTCGATGATCGCATTACAGTCAGAAGGCTCACCGACGACCTCTTCATGATTGGGCCCGACTTCGCATGTCACAGAGGTGTGTAACACCTCCCCTGAACCAGCGCGCCTGGCACAGCAAGCCACAGGTACTGCCGTAATTCTCCATGGTTGAGCGCATGAGAAAACTGCCTCCTTAGGCCCTGTCCATGCCCATTCTTTATATCCCATAGGATCAGGCGAGGAGTTAGTTCCTGATTCACTTTAAAACACATCTCCAGTCAATATAATATATAGTAAAATATTACGCAATACAATAACGTTTTAAGGATACTTTTTGCTTGCAAGTTGAATAGTTGTGTGATGGATGGATTGTACGAATCACCTTGTAGCTCCTGAGTAGTTGGATTCGGGTGGGTAGTTCCATTGGATTTTTTGTTTCTCATGACAAGACCTACCCAATGGTAACACTCTTATCAAAATCCGTGAGTTGTAGTCCACGAGGTTTCCTTGTGAGTCTTAACTCTATGTATTTTATTCCGTCCACATTTTGTAATAAATATCTTAAAACGCTAGAGAACTAAAGTAGTACGTGATTTTCCGCAATCGTGTTTTATTTTAGTTCTCAGGCTTATATGGACATTAGGAGTAGTTTTATTTATTTGCAGTGCAACAGTGATTTTAAAGGAATTCAACTTAGGACTCGTTGAATTCTATTCTAAATATGTCGATAAGAACGTCTTCCCAACCATTTGACTGCATGCTGTAGAAAAGATATCGCTATTTGGAAGCACTTGGATCTTCGCGTGTACAGAAAATTCATTAGTGGGTTATAAGCTTACAATGATGGGGGTACAGAGCTACAATTCCATATATTTATATGTGTATACTGGGTTCCTAGAGAAGTCCAAATGTGGCCAATAACTTTTGAACCAAGGCATATATTGCAACGAAAGTTAGGTATTAGTATAGTAAAAGGACTATGTACTATGAGAAGAGATGAACAGCAGAAGTCCTGGTGGCGAATTGAGGAAGTTCAAAAATTTATTTGGAAAAATAATAAAGATAGCGAAATATTTTCAGTTAGAAAGTTGTAGAGCATCCATGAGTTGTAGAGCATCCCAGTTGTAGAGCATGTAAGAAAAGACATACGGCTTATATGCGGTATGTAAACTTACTGCCACAAAGTGAGGTGTTCTGGAAGTTTTAATCCATAACTTTGAGTTAATGCTTTCTAGCGCTTTAGAGGTTGAGTTGAAGTTATTAAAGGAAAGAAACCATGATTTTTCTCCAATAAGAACTTTAACTCAACATTTAAAACGTCAGAAAACATTAACTGAAAGCGATACAGTGAAACTTTCGGAACACCTCACTTTGTGGAAGTACGTGTACATACATTATGTGATCTATATATCTTTTCTTACTAATTGAAGATTGCTCTACAACTTTCTAATTGAAAATATTTCACTATCTTTACTATTTTTCGAAATAAAATTTTTAACTTCCTCAATTCGTCACCAGAGGCGCTGCTGTTCATCTCATCTAATAGCGCATAGTCATTTTACTGTACCAATACCCAACTTTCGATCCAATATCTGTCTTGGTTCAAAAGTTATTGTCGCATTCCGACTCTCCTAGGAACCCTGTATACAACATTTTATCGCATGGAGGGTTACAAAAGGACTATACCCAAAGGGTATGTGCGCTATGTGCGCTATACGCGCTATGTGATCTGTGTGCTCTCAAGAAATTTTGAAAAATACAGAGTATGAGCCACGTCACGTACTCTCAAGGTCTCAAGAAAGTTTTTGGTATTTTCTGGTTTTGGGGAATTTTCAACAAAGTTCATCTTTTTTTTCCGCTAGTCATTTACAAATTTGAATGTAAACAAATGAGGAAAACTCCCCTGAATCTCCCAAGCCTCAAAATAATATCCTGCGTACGACCAGAAGAGGAATGAAAAACTAATGAAAGTGGCAAGTGCAATCTTGGTCTTGGATAGACGATAAACAACCAGTGAAATGCCAGTCAGCATGGTGACGTCACCAAGTCCAGTAGCCCCGCAATTTCAATATTCTTTAATTAAGACAGTACCGCATACTCCCAATAATTTTCTTCAGGACAGCCCTGGTTACAATCCCATCAACCCTTCCCCATTTGCGTACGGCAGTGCGTTTGTGAACAGCTATTTTCTTCAAGAATGAAGTTAGTAAACTCAAAAGTTGGGACCAGAATAAATGATGGCCGCCTTGAAAACTCTTAGGGTTGCATCAAAAATAAGACCTGATATTGACAGGTTTGTTAATAATAAGCAGTGCCAAAAATCACATCAAAAGGTTTAATTTCGCTTTATATATTAATAACTAAAAATGTTGTAAATATGTTTACTTCCATATGTATTTTACATTGTAATATATACAATAAGTCGCAGAGGCGGATACAGAAAATATTTTCGGGTGGTCGCACAAAACCAATATAGGAATCTTATAGAAAAAACGGCAATAAAGGTTTATCTAGGGGGCGCAAGGGCGTCCCCTGGTTTCGCCTATATTTAGTCATAATATTGCTGGTACAGTAATGCGGCCTGCGGGCCAACGAGAATAAGCAAAATTGGCCCTTGCAGGGGCTGACTGGGCCGCCGGCCCCAGGGCCGGTGAGCCCTCATGGGCGATAGGACTTGCGCCCTCATTGGCTATAGGATTTGCGCCCTATGATAATCTAAACTATACGCCCTTTGAGAGGACCTAGCCCGCTCCTGAACCCATGGACTGAAAGGGGTTAAAGACCCCTGGTGTAGACAGTCCCTGCCCGTATCCAGGGGGGATCTTAGGGACCAGTCCCCCCGAAAATAATTTTTAATGGGACTTGGCTACGGCCTTGCATGCTGTGATTGTATCTATACATGCTGTAAAATTTTTTGACCCCCCCCACAAAATTAAATCCTGATTACGGCCTTGATACAATTCCTTTAATTTATGTCGTTGATAATGAGCTTAATGGGCCAAAAAGTTCCTTCAGCTTGCAAAATTAAAATAGAGAAAGTATAGTTGTAACGTTATTAAAAACATTCCGTTTGACAGTTGAAATAATAACACTTCAATGGAAATGCTGCCATGAAGAAAAGAGAACTATATAATACAATACAACAAATGCTATAGTTACATCAAATGAATGACAAAGTGCATTTTTTTTATTTCGCACTAAATACACTACGTCGAAAAATGTATTCACACTCCTTAGATAAAAAAAAAAAAAGAACAGAAAAAGAAAATATTTTAAACTTTGAATGATGTTACCTATCATAAAATTTTCCTTTGAAATTGGGGGGGGGGGACATGGAGCCCTAATGACAGCATTTAGGGGACAGGTCTCCCAAATCACCCGCTAACAACGCCGTGTTAAATATACAAAATTTTAGTGCAAGGGTGGGGGTTACAACCCCCCAACAACATCTCCTTGCGTACGCCAGTGGTGATTAAACTGAATCTCCTCGTAGTCCTCGGGCTCCGCGGGTAATATTTTGGGGCTCCGCGAAAGCATCGGCATCAAAATTTTCGAGAATTAGAAAAATCCTGGCTTCTTAACTAAATTTATTAATCTAGTTTATTAGTTCCAAAATGAGGTGTTTTAAAAAAGATCTGGAAATTTGTCGGTATTCTGAATTGAAAGGTATTTTTTATGTGTACTTTTATAAAATCTTCCTTAGACGCGATTCATTTTTAGAGTAAACCACAGCACAAACCACGTTATTAGTAGCGCCATCTATGTACGCACACAGGAACGGAAAATTGTAACCACGGCCAACTAGATTACTACAGACCCGCTCACGTGAGCTCAACGCCATAGAAAACCTGTTCCCAACTTTTCGCAGTGGCGATTCTCTTACGCAGATTTCTCCGACAGATGGCGCCTGCTGTCTGGGGTTATAATTCCCAATTTAACAGACTATAAATGCCAATTAATAGCCCAGTTTTTGATTATATACAGAAATATATTGCTTTTTTCTTAAAAAATTATAGTATTTTATTTTCCAACGACGATGATGATATCCTGATATGATAACCTTTCATAACAAAATTTTAAAATAAAATTTAAATCTTACGTACCTTTTTCTACACTTTTATTTATACCGAAGACGGTTTATTGGATGAAATGATTTCTCACGCATGATTAATAACTGACAATGAATTGATAGTTTACACTGAAAGCTAATTGTAAGTGCATATAAAAACGAACTCTATTTTAAGGTTAATAAAATAAAAATTATATATAATTTTAATCAACTAATTAATAATTTAATTATATTTTATTAAAATTAATTATAATATTAAGAATTAATTAGAATGCTTGACACCTGTTTGGAAAGACTTTAATGGAATGTTAATAAAATTAACATATGAATTTACAATAGACTGATGATGTAACTACACAATGTATAATATATAATTTCTAATAACTTTTGACACAAGCCAGATGTTTAATACACTGCATAATAAAAATGAAGCATCAGGTATTCATGAATAGAAATTCTTTCCAAAATAATTTTACTTGAAAATACAAACTACATAATAGTTTGCTGTTAAGCTCTTTTGTCAGAGCCCTCACATTGAGAGAGGAATTGGGGGGCTTAGCTCGAAATATCTGATTCAGAAATTTATCGATTCTATGCAATAAATTGATCCATATTTATTAATTCTAATCAATTGAGTGATTAATTAATATTTACTAAATTCTAATTAATTTAATATATATCTATTAATTTACGAGTCTAATTTTTGTTATGTAACTGACGCATCTCTGAAATCGATTAATTGAATGATAATGAAGTCATTGGTCTAGATCATGAGCTGAAACATTCGACAAATAATTATACTGAAATGCCTAAACACACCAAATTTTATTTCATATTAAATCAATGAACAATGTGAGAATACGAAACAATAAAAATAAAATTTGAGTTTACACATGAGAAATACGCAAATTTTTATGCTTAATATTTAGGTTACATTGGTGAAATTTGGTTTAATTCTGACAGATAAATTACTGTCTCAGCAAATGACAAAATTTGCATCTCGAAAAGGGCTACGACTTCAGTTTTCATTGTAAGTATTCATTCAATGAAGAAATATGTTGAAAGAAATAGCGAAAATAGAGATAAAGAGGATAATAAATAGTAGAGAATAGAAAGATAATAGGCGTAGCCAGAGGATGATTTTGAGAGTTGTAATCCCCCCCATTGCAATGAAATTTTGTATATTTAACATAGGAATATATGAGTTGTAGCTATAGGCATACGCAGAAAGTTCGTAAAGAGGGGGTTATAGGCCCGGGGGTGGGGGGTTGCAGAGCTACAACTCACATATTCCTATGCTATACAAAATTTCATTACAATCGGGGGTTACAACCCCCATCAACACCCCCTGCGTACGCCAGTGGTTTTAGCTCTGTAACCCCCCATTGAGACTATAACCCGCTTATGAACTTTCTGCCTACGCCTATGAGAAAGATTATAGGAGTGTAGAGAGATAATAGAGAGTAGAGATGGAAGAAAAAAGAGAAAGTTACGAAAAAATTTGAGGAAGTATTAATTGTAAATATTCATTTTTCATCATTTTAGAGTCCAAATTAGCTGTGCTAAAATATTAAAACAAAAGTTGATTCTGAAGCGTGTTATTTTTTTTAAAATTGGGTATTGTATATCACAATTCGGAATATAACCATGAGACACATAGTGTAATTCAAATATGTATTTAAGTATTTGTTTATGTAAAATAAATACCAAACACTATTATACATAAATGAAGCAACAATAAATAAATAAACTATTATACATGTTAAAATAACATACGTTTTCTATCTTCACATTACTGGAGAGAACCACCCTTCCCCAGTTACCTCAATGAAGGCCCACCCATAAAAAAAAAATTCTTAAACCGTGCCAGGACTTACAGCTTCATATGCAAACTGTACCTGGTTGATTCATTTAAGAAGACAATTGGACCTCGAAGATTAACCCCTCCCCCCACCTCAAAAAAAAAAAGGCAGTTTACACTCTGGTTTTCCCAAAAAATAGGATAAAAGGTGTTTTGTAATGTTCACTTATCATAGTGGCCACATGCTAAACTTTTCCCCATTATCATATTTTAAACGAAAGGAAATTGAAAAAACAAAAAATCCCACCTGATGACAAATTAACCATCATCCTTATTGTCTATGGAAGAGGGGTATCATTTTCATACATTAGCTTTAACAAATATAAAGTAAAACCTCCATTAACGGACACTCCGAATAGGGAGCCTATCTCTGGGACAATGTACAGTAGACTGTTTCCCATAGAAAACTTACGTTATTTTTACATGTATAATAGTTTTCGGTATTTATTTTACATAAATATATACTTAAATACATATTTGAATTACATCATATGTCTCATGGTTATACTCCGAATTGTAGCTGAAGTTCGGATAAGTTGACAAACTTAAGCAATACTTACGTTTAAGTTGTTACAGCTTGCAACTAGAGTTGCAGTTTTATCTGTATTTAGTGCACTATTAGTTAGCTTTAACAACGAATTATTAGATTATTATCAAACAACAAGAGAAATGAAAAAATAAATTTTATTGCATGTAGTGCAGTTTCGCCATCTTACACTCACTGGTGGGTAAGATGACTTTAAGGTGTGAATTAGAATTGTATGCGAAAATGGAAGTTAATGCAGAATTTTTTGTCATTTATTTCAGTGCTCACAAAAATCACATATATAATGCAAATCTTTATTGTAGTTTTACAGCTTTACAAATAAATATTAATACTTTTCTCGAATATAGTTAGCGAACAAAATAAACTACTCTGTTATTAAATGTCTTGTACAAATGTGAATTCTACATTTTCATATTAAGCTATAAAATATAATTGGTTTTGGGCATCATAACCTAGTTGTGTGGGGCATTAAATCTTAGCTAACCTACTATTTACTTTTCTATAATAATTGTTGAATATATTAATTGCAGCTCTGTAGCCAGCCCCTCATTGAGCCTATAACCCCCACTTATGAACTTTCTGCCTACGCCTATGCACATCACTGTAATTATTTTGTTAATTATGTTGAAACTTCGAAATAGGATTGTAACAATGGCTCCTATAAACGTTATAAATGCAAGTTTTACACATGTACAAGTTTTTTTACACGGAACCCGTGTGTTTCGCGGGAGTTGAATATATTATTTTTTTATATTTTAAAACAGCAGGATTTTTTATGTTCTTTAAACAAGCTAGGCATTTTAGAAATTATTTAATGACTGTTTAAATTTGTATTTTACAATATCCCAATTTAAACGTAACCTGGAAACAGTCCTTTTTTCTATTCGTTTGGCTCAGGTTTGTGTGCTAGACTTCGCTGACTGCTGGATTTTGAGAGAAACTGGTGCCTTCGACAGTCATAAATAGGGCTAGGATTTATATGTAATAAAAATTTCAAAATATTTACATAAAATATTTAGTAAAAATGAGAAAATATGTAGGAAAAATCACAAAATATGTAATATAAATTATTTTTACATTTTTTATTAACTTTCCAGAATTTTTCAAATTATACTGCAAAAGAATTCATAAATTTCAAATGCCAAATTACTTCAATCAAAACTGTCAGTTTCAACAAATTGACTGCTATTGCAACTAACAACAACATAGTACTTCAAGTTATCAAAAATAAAGCTGAGTCTGTTTTCTCTGAAAATGTTTTTAAATTGGCTGAAAGACCTCTCCACATCACATGAGGTGATGGGCGAAAATTTGAAACCTGCTATATCTGACGGAGAGAATTCCTTTTCTTTTAAAGTAGCACAACTGCCAGTTGTAGACCCATGTAGAATGTTTTTTATACCTGTAATCGTTTCTAAGCCTGGATTGTTGTTTACAACACTGTTTATCTCACAGTTTATAATTTCTCCAATGGGGCCGGGTATCTCTCTTAATAATTCAATCATCTCTTCATATTTATTCAACATATTTATCAAAGGAGCACTTGAAGTTTCAAGTTTGCTAATGGTTCATTCTAAAAGTCAAATATATCTTTAGAAAAGTCAATTCCTCTAATAAGGTATCACTGTCCAGCAGAACTTGTCCTTTTCCAATGGAAGTAGAATCATCCGAGTCAAATTGAGAGATTACTTCCTTGATTTTGTTGAAGTTGTCCGCATAGTACCTTGAAGCCTGTAACCAAGTACCCCAATATGTAATGACAGGTTGAGGTGGCAAAGATAAGTCTGGAAACATTTCTTTTAGCTTTTCAGTTCTACTGAGAGCTTTAAGAAAAATCTTTTTACCTGTTGCTATCAATGAATCAGTTTGTAGGAAATTGTAGCAGACTGTTTCAGCAATTCTATGGAGTCCATGGACAAGACAAGTCAAATGAATCATCTTGGGGAACAATACACAAAGTGCTGGTAGGTGCTTTCTTCATGTAGGGCACAGCATCAGTTACCAACAGGTGTATTTTATTGTATCTTACTCCTTCTGGCCATAAAATCCAAAGCAATTCGTTGAACAATTTAGCAATAGCGTGATGATTACATTTTTCTAGTTGTTCACATGTAAGTATGGGATCGACGGCGATGATTCCTTCGGATGTCCGACAATAAAGTTTGCCACATATCTCCCCAGTGCATCGGTGGTTTCATCAACTGAGA
>QLNU02001343.1:0-15091 GCA_006491805.2 Dysdera silvatica | reverse complement strand
GCCATGGTTTCTGTTGTGTCAACATAATGGAGGTATAAGCCATAATTTCACCACGCTGGCTAGACGGGTTGGTGAATTAGCCCTCCCCTTCCGCCTTTCTATCCGTGTAGCAAATACTAATTTGCCACACAAATAGAAAGCTCAGCCTGCACCACTTGAAGGCGGGGTAGGACACTAGGTTACTGGCTTGGCCGGTTCCACACATCGTCACATACGTTCAGCGTGTGGGTCTCCTTCCAGTTAGATACCAGCAACCCTTTGCGGGCCACACGCACTCACTCACTCACTCACTCACTCACTCACCACACACACTCTCTCTCTCTGAACATGTGTGACAATGTGTGGAACCGGCCGGGCCAGTGACCTAGTGTCCCACCCCGCCTTCAAGTGGTGCGGGCCGGGCTTTCTATCCAAGAGGCAAATTAATATTTGCTGCACGGATGGAAAGGCGGAAGGGGAGGGCTAATTCACCAACCCGTCTAGCCAGCGTGGTGAAATGATGGCTAATTCCTCCAATATGCTAATACACCAAAAACCATGGCCCCTAGTCTCCAGGTGCTGGAGTGCTCCTGATCAAGGCAGCGGTCAGCGTGGCATGAAAGCAGGGGGTGCTAAGAATCACTGGAATGGCCCAGGCTGCCGTTTGTTATTGACCTTGGCAACGTATAATGGACGATCCCTTGCTTCTGAAGCAAAACTTCAGGAATTGGAAGAGGAACTTGACAAGATCAAATGGGACATTGTAGGACTCAGTGAAATTAGAAGAAAAGGTGAAGAGTTGGTGGAACTGAAAAGCGGACATTTGTTTTACTATAGAGGAACGGAAACTGGAAGAACAAGTGGTGTTGGCTTCTTAATCAACAAAAGAATTAAAGACTGTCTTCTGGAAGTTGAAAGTACATCAGATCGAGCAGCGAGGCTTGTTGTTCAACTAACCCAGCGATACCAACTTCAAATAGTACAGGTATATGCACCAACATCAAGCCATACCGACGAAGAGGTTGAAGAATTTTATGAAGAAATCAAAGAGTTACACACCAAAGGGAAACAACATATCAAGCTCATCATGAGGGATTTCAATGCAAGAATTGGACAACAGGAACAAGGAGAGACATCGGTTGGTAAATACGGATATGGGGAAAGGAATGAACGTGGCGATCAACTCATCGAATTTGCAGAAGCTGAAAACCTTAGCATCATGAATTCATTTTTTAAGAAAGAACCGCAAAGAAAATGGACATGGAAACACCCAAATGGGGGAACTAGTGAAATTGACTATATCCTGGCAAACAAGAAATCAATTATTGACGATTGCAGCGTATTGAACAGATTTAATACTGGAAGTGATCATCGAATTGTGAGATGTAAAGTGTGCTTACATACTAAATTAGAAAGACAGAAGCTCATTAGGAAACAAGTAAGTAAGAGGGTGGATCTAATGAAACTGAAAGTAAATACCGAGGCATTCAAGTTGGAATTAAAAAATCGCTTTTCTGCACTGGAAGGACTTATTGATGAAAGTGATATCTCAGAAGCAAATGAAAACATTGTTAAGACAATAGTTGAAACTGCTGGGGAAATTGGTGGTGTAACCTGTAAAAAGCACAATAGCAAATTATCTGAGAAGACGAAACAACTCATGAAAAGGCGAAGACTTATGAAGGTGGACAATCAAAATACCAGTCGCAAGATCGAGTATGTAGAACTTTGCAAAACTTTGCGCAAAAGCATGAAAGAAGATATAAGAAAATTCAATTGTGAGTTAGTAAGGAAGGCCATTGAAAGCAACAAGAGCCTTAGGGTTGTTAAAGGAAGTTTATCTGTTGGGAAGAAACACATCATTGCATTAAAAGGAGAGGATGGCACCGTAACAAGAAATAGGGAAGAAATACTTAGAAGAGTTGAAGAATTCTACAAAAATCTATACGAAAGTAACAGTGGATTAAACGAAGACATTGAAATAGTCGAAGGAACAGCTCCTAAAATCTTAAAAGAAGAAGTTTCATTTGCAATAAAAAATATGAAGAAAGGAAGAGCCCCTGGTGATGATGGTATTACATTAGATATCCTAAAAGAAGCTGGAGAATATGTAGAAGACATACTTGCAAAATTCTTTACCAAATGTCTTAACAGCGGTAACATACCAAACCAATGGGATTCTGCAACAGTAATTCTTTTGCATAAAAAAGGTGATAAAGAGGATTTAAAAAATTACCGACCAATTAGCTTGTTACCTGCTATTTATAAAATCTTCACAAAAGTGCTAACACATCGCCTGCAGAAAAAATTAGATGCAGCTCAACCAAGAGAACAAGCTGGATTTCGAAGTGGATTCAGTACAGTGGACCATATTCAAGTATTAAGAGAATTAATTGAAAGAACACATGAATATGAACTTCCATTGTGTGTTGCATTTATTGACTATGAGAAGGCCTTTGACTCTATTAAAACATCAGCAGTCATCAACTCTTTAAGATCAACAGACATCGAGGATGTGTACATTGACATATTGAAACGTGTGTATAAAAATGCAAGTGCAAAATTTCGGTTACATAAAGATACCAAAACTATCAAACTTGGCAAAGCTGTGAGGCAGGGAGATACCATTTCTCCAAAACTTTTTACTTCAGCTTTACAGATGATTTTTCAGCTGATAAATTGGAATAACAAGGGAATAAAAATAAATGGTGAATATTTAAATCATCTGCGGTTTGCTGATGACATTGTTATTTTTTCAACGAACCCATCAGAACTCCAAGACATGGTACAAGAGCTCTCAACTAGAAGTAAAGAAGTTGGACTCAAGATGAACCTACAAAAAACTAAGATCATGTTCAATAATTTTGTAGAGGAAACAAAAATACAAGTTGACAACACTGAGCTAGAAATTGCTGATTCATATATTTACCTTGGCCAGCTGATTTCAATGGATGGCAACATTATGAAAGAACTCAACAGACGTATTAAACTTGGCTGGAGTGCAGCCACCTTCCTAATGTAATGATGTGTGTCTTCCTCAACAACCCTCTAATTTTGTTGCTTTCAATGGCCTTCCTTACTAACTCACAATTGAATTTTCTTAAATCTTTCATGTTTTTGCGCAGAGTTTTACAAAGTTCTATGTACTCAATCCTGGAACTGGTATTTCGATTGTCCACCTTCATATCTCTTCGCCTTTTCATGAGCTGTTTCGTCTTCTCAGATAATTTGCTATTGTGCTTTTTACAGGTTACACCACCAATTTCCCCAGCAGTTTCAATTATTGTCTTAACAATGTTTTCATTTGCTTCTGAGATGTCAACTTCTTCAATAAGTCCTTCCAGTGCAGAAAAGCGATTTTTTAATTCCAACTTGAATGCCTCAGTATTTTCTTTTAATTTCTTTAAATCTATCCTCTTACTTACTTGTTTCCTAATGAGCTTCTGTCGTTCTAATTTAGTATTTAAGTGCACTTTACATCTCACCATTCGATGATCACTTCCAGTATTAAATCTGTTCAGTACGCTGCAATCTTCAATAATTGATTTCTTGTTTGCCAGTATATAGTCAATTTCGCTGGTTCCTCCATTGGGGTGTTTCCATGTCCATTTTCTTTGCGGTTTCTTCTTAAAAAATGAATTCATGATGCTAAGATTTTCAGCTTCTGCAAATTCGATGAGTTGATCGCCACGTTCATTCCTTTCCCCATATCCGTATTTACCAACCGATGTCTCTCCTTGTTCCTGTTGTCCAATTCTTGCATTGAAATCCCCCATGATGAGCTTGATATGTTGTTTCCCCTTGGTGTGTAGCTGTTTGATTTCTTCATAGAATTCTTCAACCTCCTCGTCGGTATGGCTTGATGTTGGTGCATATGCCTGTACTATCTGAAGTTGGTATCGCTGGGTTAGTTGAACAACGAGCCTCGCTGCTCGATCTGACGTGCTTTCGACTTCAAGAAGGTAGACTTTAATTCTTTTGTTGATTAAGAAGCCAACACCACTTGTTCTTCCAGTTTCCGTTCCTCTATAATAAAACAAATGTCCACTTTTAAGTTCCACCAACTCTTCACCTTTTCTTCTAACTTCACTGAGTCCTACAATGTCCCATTTGATCTTGTCTAGTTCCTCTTCCAATTCCTGAAGTTTTGCTTCAGAAGCAAGGGATCGTCCATTAAACTTAGCCAAGGTCAATAACAAACGGCAGCCTGGGCCATTCCAGTGATTCTTAGCACCCCCTGCTTTCATGCCACACTGACCGCTGCCTTGATCAGGAGCACTCCAGCACCTGGAGACTAGGGGCCATGGTTTCTGGTGTGTCAACATAATGGAGGAATTAGCCATAATTTCACCACGCTGGCTAGACGGGTTGGTGAATTAGCCCTCCCCTTCCGCCTTTCTATCCGTGTAGCAAATATTAATTTGCCACATAAATAGAAAGCTCAGCCTGCACCACTTGAAGGCGGGGTAGGACACTAGGTTACTGGCCTGGCCGGTTCCACACATCGTCACATGCGTTCAGCGTGTGGGTCTCCTTCCAGTTAGATACCAGCAACCCTTTTGCAGGCCATATATATATATATATATATATTATAACAAAACAGAAAAAAAATACAACTTAACTCCATCTAATCAGACTAAATAAATAAGTTGTAATACATAGAGTCCCTGTAAAAAGTTGTAAACATGTTTAGTTTTTTCAAACCGAAGAATTCTGCCCTTCGTCAAGAACAGCGTAGACACCCTGTTATCGAGGTTGCGTTTTCTGATTAGTCAATGAGGACTAGTTATTTCATTTGAGCCAATTAACTATTATTACTAGTACCAGATTAAGGTTCTCATGGGGGCCTAGGCTAGAAGGATAAAATGGGCCCCAAACAGTATAGTTCTCGCCGTATTAAGTTATTAAATCGTGAGTTTTTCTTTGAGGTTCGCTATCTTCAATATCCAGAGGTTTAGCAATAATGAAATTTTCTTTTATATTTGTAAATAATAAAAATTAAAATTGCGCTTAAACTTAAATGGCACCATGCCTCTTTAAGGTCTCTAAGAAGACTTAGGCCTATAAATATGTCCGGCACTGGTTATTACTAATGTTTACTTCGGGCTATGGCAGCGCCATATTACCTGAGGATCATATTAAATTCACTGATTCTACTTGTATGGCCCTTGTGATGCTTGTGTTTATATTGTATACAAAACAATAAAACCCTAGGCGAACACGGAAAGTTCATAATGGGGGTTATAGGTACAATGTGCGGGGGTTACAAAGCTACAACTCATATATTCCTATGTTAAATATACAAAATTTCATTGCAATGCATCAACACCCTGCTGCGTACGCCAGTGAATGAAACCTTTGTCTTGTACACGTAACAGCCAACCTTTCTGTAAAGTGAGAGAAGCATGGGTCGTGATGGAGATCCATTTTCCACTAGGTTCCATATCCACTGTGGTCACCCAATATATGTCCTATCATCTTTCAGCAAGCCCGAAGTCAAAACGCCATCAATTATTGACCATTGCGTCCCTCCGTCGTCCACTCAACATTAGGGTCTACCCCTCTCAGTGTCCAATTTCGTCCGCATTAGGGAACTGACCGCAATTTATAGCCGTTTATTATTACTACTGTTTTCGTTTCATTGTACTTATATATATATATATATACACCCATAAACATGTACGCCGTTCCCAACCCTTGCTACTCCAAGCTGGAATTAATAGTGGTCCTAGCTGATTTTAGCAGGCGGGTATCGCATGTCACATGTCATTAGCTTGTGTAATGTCGATTAACACAAAGCCGTGGAAGGGCAAATACGACTACAATCCGTTTTCTAGATAGGAGAATTGCGCTTCATCGTAAATGGAGTGGAAAGTTTTTAGCAGGCTTTGGTCCATCTCAGAATTTTTAATTCATGCGAAAATTTGAATTTAGTGCGCATTTTACTAATTATAATATGATGCGATTACTTGATTATTTCTTATATTAATGATAGAATAGGCCCTTCGTAATGTATTTGCCAATTATTCAATCTAAGCACTTAAGTTTAGCGTTTTATACACTTTTATACGTGCTCACGCGCACACACACATACACCCAGGGGCGGACAGAGACTTTCATTTTGGGGGTCAAGGAGAGAATTTGCCATGGTCTTGGAATAACACCCTTCATTTATCATGAAAGTTGGAATTTTTTACAGTGAAAAAATATATTTTGAGGGTCATGACCGCTGTATCAGCCCTTGTATACACCTGAGTATACGCACAGTTAATTTTCTTTTTGTTAAGCTTCTGAATAATTAGCATTAATCAAATTACCATTAATTCAAACTTCATAATAAGTAAGTTCGGTGCATCGAAAGTTTCTGATTTTAATTTTTTGCATACAATTTTGATACGCATAACAGAAAAAAAAAGAAATTATCACACAGAATGCGTAAAAAATTCATTGAAAGTACCAAACGAGTTATTGTGCAAATATAATCTTAGTAATTATATAAAAAGCGACTTTCCCGCTTCCCATAGGAAATCTCTCCTGGGAGTCATCAAAAATCCTCAGCACTAGTTAAAAGTGTTTTTGACGATAGTTACGAATCTCTGAAGAATTTGAAGGATGTTGAGACATTACTTTTTTCGGGACTTCGTATTACAACGGGGGTCTATGAAAGAAATAGGTTTTGTACGATTTCTGCGAAGGAGACCACAGGTGACCTTAATACTACTTTTAGACATGAAACTAGAAGATATATTGCATCTAACGCACATATACTAATGTTTGGGAAGCGCCGTGGCACGGTAGAATTCAACAGAATGTTTTGACTTATTTTTTGAACTTAAACATTTTCCCTGTACTTTCAGAGTATTAATTTAGATCCGTTAGGTGCAGTATATCTTCCAGTTTCTTGTCCAAAAATCGAACACTCCCTGGGGGGAGTGGAGGATTTCTATGGGAAGTATCTGTTTGTCTTGCAGTGCTAATCTGTATAAAAACAAGTTATTTTACAATATTTGCAAAAGGCACTACAGGTGACCCCAATTATAGTTTTTAACAAGAAACTGGAAACTACGTTGCATCTAATGCACCTGGATTAATGCTCGAAAAGTGTCAGGAACATGTTTAAATTCAACTTTAAAAAATAAGTGAAAACATGTTTAGAAGTTGAATTTGAATATGTTCCCAACACCAACAAAGCAGTAATAAGTGCCTTGAATGCGAAATATATTCTAATTTCTTTTTTTTTTTTCAAAAGTAGATTTGAATCATCTATACCGTCCTTTGCCGAAATTTTAGAAAACATGTTTTTTATAGACTACCAATTTTTTAAGTTGAATTTGAACATATGTGCGACGCTTCCGGTGCATATACCCAAATACGGCCCATATGCACCAGATGCAGCATAGCTTCTAATTTTTATCTAAAAATCAAGTTGAGATCACCTATGATGTCCTTTGCAGAAATCGTAGAAAATATGTTTCACCCATAGGTTCTTAACTTCTTTTAAACTAAATTTGAAAAGGTTCTTGATATGCTTACTGAGCATTAACATAGCCTAAATATAGAATTAAGATCACCTGTTTCCTTTACAGAAATCGTAGATGACATGTTTCTCCCATAGAGGCTCTTAATTTTTTTGAATTGAATTTAAACACGTTTCCGATGCTTCAGGAGCCTTAATCCATGTGTATTAGATCTAACATAGCTTCTACGCTCTTGTTTAAAAATATAATTTAGGTCACCTACGGCCTGCTTAACAGAAATCGTATAAAATCTATGTCTTCCATAGACTTCCATAGTAATCTAAAATCCCAAAAAAAGTCACTTTCCGATATCGCACCTTCAAAACCTATACAGATTCGAAATCAGCATCAAAGATGCGTTTAACTAATGCTATGGTTTTTCACTTTCTCCAAGAGGATGGTTATATAGAGAATTGATAATCGCTCTTACATTGATCGTTGGTAACAACATTCCTAGGACATCCAGATAAAACAAAAAATCTGCATCTACTTTTTTTTAGAGTTTTAAACTCAACACCCAAAATTGTATGTATATGCGTTTTCGTTTGCCTCGACAAGTATTATTGAAAACTTGGAGCAATCGACAGCCATTAGAAGTGTACGAATCGACAATTCTGCAATTACAAACACTTTTGTGTTGCATTTTACCGACATATACAAGCAATTAAATAATGGCTGCCAAAAAAAAAAAATAAAAAGTAAAAAAGAATTGGTTTCTAAGTCCGACATATTTTTTCCGCTGCCGAAACATCGAATATTTCTTAGTTCGCACCTATTACTAGTTTCGATTAAAGAAAAAGAGAGAACAGAACAAAAGAAGGGGGGGGGGCGAAACATGGAAAACGTTTGCTTTATGGTGCGAGGAAATCTGGAGATTATGAGCAGAAATTGCGAGAACAGGAAGAATTGACATTAGTCACGTGACATTTATTCAAATGTGCCGATAAAAATAAGAATTCCATTTTCAATGGCTTTCCTGTTTTCAAACGAGAAAAAAAATGCTTCAATATTTTTCTTCTGTTTTTTTTTTGTTCTGGAAGACATGAGCCTGTCGTTAGTTCTTAATGGCGTTAATCTTTTTCTTGTTTCCTCGGTTTCATGCATTTCTATGCAGCATACACATGCACGGGTCTCCATGGAAGTTTTTCTGAGTGGAAGGTAAAATTTTAAGGAGATGGGGCAAACAAAAAAACCTTGTCGCTGGCGAAAAAACACCTATTCCTGATCTGATATCACTCGCCCCCTTCGACGTCGCTGTATATGTAGAGCAAATGATATAATTATTCCAATGCCTGCTGGAATTCTATAATTCCAGTTAATCAGATCAATTAATGATATCTTGATGAAGTGCAGATGGAAGTAGGGCCCAGCGGTTGCACAGTGTTCAGTGCGAATTCACTTAGCGTCTCGTTAATACGGGTTCGACTCCCAACGGTTGAAAAAAAGCGTTTACCCACTAATTGTTTGCAGTAATCCGAGCGTTGGTTCCCTGGACCTTAAGAGTTCTGAATTCTTTGGACGATGTCGGTCCTTTGCCTCACGGTGGCATGGGATAATGGCGTCTTCTGTCATATCATTGACCTGAGCTAACTCCCAATAGTATAGTAGAACTCACGCCATTTTCTTGCCCACTGTAATGCGGCGTTTGGTTCCCTCGACAACAAAGGTCCGGATGTGTCAGAAAACTGTAGGTCCCGGCGAAGCATGGCCTTTTCTGTCCTTACGCCGTAAAAATGCCAAACATAATAAATCGACAGATGGGAGTTATGAACCTCATTGATGGCTAGTATGTAAAAATAAATATACAGAAACCACCGCCATCTCCCGGCTTTGTACAAAAGTATGGACGATAAAGCATATTTAAATACATTAAATAACAGTAGCATTGAAAGTATTTAATGTACATTACTATGTATGCATAGGCGTACATAGAAATTCGTAAGGGGGGTTGTGGGCTTAATGGGGGGGTTACAAAGTTACAACTCACATTTTCCTATGTTAAATATACAAAATTTCATTACAATCGGGGGTTACAACCCCCATCAACACCCCCTGCGTACGCCAATATACATATGTCATTGCATTCATATATGTATATCATTCGGTAGCCCGAGGAGCTTGTCAGTCTTTGGCACCACGGAAAAAAATGGCCATTTTTTCCAAGACAGTGTTTCTAAAAGTGTGGTCTGTAGACTTTAGCAAGCGGTTCGCAAGGTCTTCATAAATTTTTAGGAGAAAATATAATGACTTAAGTATCTAACATTATGGCTCGTAAAATTTCCCGCTCGCGACAAGTAAAAATTCAATGCTAACATTAAACTTTCTAAATATGACATCCTCACACACACACACGTAAGTCTATAATTTAAAAAATCTATAGTAGGAGATGTGAAAACCGAATGCTTTTAATATTTTAGTAAGGATGTACGGAACAAAAATATTTAGATTTCAACTGATAGTGATCAGTGGAACTTAACATTATAAATCGTATTTTGGCAATTTTAGTTTCAGAAAATATGTTCTTCAAAGTTCTTCCGAACGAAGTAACCCCACATAAAAGAACTCCTGAAGTGATCCATGATCGACCGAAGTTTTCACACATCTTGCAGCTCTAAATCCTGTGTTCTCCATCCTGCAGTGGATCGATAATGGCGTTAATGATGATGATATACAGGGTGTCCGAATCAAATGTCTCTAAATTGAACAGTCGATTAAAAGAAATCTATTAGCGATACGTTGGCGATATTAGGCAAATTTGGCTGCTGAATTCTTATATTTTGGCGACAATTTTTATTTTCCGCGTATGACGCACGCGCTCTTTTTGTGAGCCGACAAACGGAAAAATGACGTCACCGCAAGAAAAGGCACAAATTGTTCTCTGGTATGCAGAACACAAATCCGTAGTAACAGTGCAAAGAATGTTTTGAATAGTTTATAAAAGAAATCCACCCGATGCCAAGAGCATTAAACATGGCGGAAAATGTTTCTCGAAACTGGAAGTGTACAGAAAAGATCCAGAGGTAATCAGCGTTCACTTTCTGATGTACGTGTGGAAGATGTTCGACAAGCTTTCGTTCAGAGCCCTCGTAAGTCGATCAGGAAGGCAGCTTCTGAATTATCTATGCTACGATAAACTGTTCATAATGTGCTTCATCGAAAGCTGAGGCTGTATGCGTACAAAATGCGGATTGTGCAGAAACTGCAATCAAATGATGGGCCTCAGCGTGTTGCATTTGCTGTGGGGATGTTATCTCACACCGAAAATGAACCCAATTTTCTAAACCGCATCATTTTTTTAGATGAAGCATCATTTCATGTGAGCAACAAAGTGAATAATCACAACTGCAGAATGTGGGGCTCAGAAAATCCCCATGCAATACAGGAAGTGGAAAGAAATAGTCCAAAAAGTCAATGCGTGGTGTGCTTTTTCACATAATACAGTCATAGGACCATTTTTCTTTGCTGAGACTTTTGTGAGACTTTTGTAACGGCAAACATTTACCAGGACATGTTGCAAATTTGCGCAATATCCTAAATGTAGCATTTACAACCCACTGTTACTTTCCTCCAACAGATTACCCCTCCCCATCACTGGGGCACGGATGTTCGAGCATTTTTGGATACAACTTTCCCTAACCGATGGATAGGACGCGATGGCCCAATTGCCCGGCACCAAGATCTCCAGACACTCTATTGGACTTTTTCTTTTGGGCTACGTCAAAGACAATGTCCACTCAAAGAAGATCCGTGATGTTGTACACCTTCGTGGCTTAATAACCGCTGCTATTGCTAATGTGACTACGGAAATGCTACAGCGGACATGGGTGGAACTGGACTACGGGCTAGATATCCTCAGGGCTACTAAGGAAGCCCACGTGGAAGTGCAATGATTTTTTTCTAAAAACTTTGTGAGTACTGTTATCCAATTTTATGTTTTTCTTATGCTTTTTACCTTTCTGTTAAATATAGCGACCTCCAAATTAGGGACATTTGACTCGGACACCCTGTATATATATACGAAGAGATATTTTCATATGGAAAAATTTAAAAACAACCATTAGCTACGTTCCTTTCGCGCTGACTACCGTTTGAAAGACATTCTGAAAATTTCTTGTATGAGAAGCCTGACATAATAAAGTCGCTGACCAGAAAAAACGTAAAATCTCCCATTATACAATAAAACGTCTACTTCTCGAAATTGTCTATATGTAATTGAGATTTTAGTAAATAATGTGAGATTTGAAGGGGCCTTTCATTTCATGAATGACTGTTAAAATAGATAAATAAATAAAGAGAGAGTGTGTGTGAGAGAGAGAGAGAGAGAGAGAGTGTGTGTGTGTATGTGGTATATATGGAGGTTCTACTGTAATTTCTATAGTTCTAAAGTTCAAATTTTTGTATATTTTTATATGAAAAACATATGCATATTTTAGGTCTGTGTGTACGAACCTTTTATCATAACTTATTTTACATAACGTGTAATAATTTAAAAATTTGTTTCATTAATTTAAACCCTTTTTCTGCTTGCGGTCCATACGAGTCTTTAATTAACGAATATAGCTCTTTTTGTAGCGTCGTGGGTTCCTAATCTAAAAAGTCAGCACTCTTGTAATGTGGCCAGAGTGATGCCCTGCCCTCACTTTTTAAATTATTATACCTAATTACATCCGGTCCTACTCGGTCCGAACTAGTTTGGACAGTTGGAATTCTACTGCATTCGTAAAGTTCCAAATGTATTTAACCCCAGTTTTATCATGAGAAGAGAAGATAACACGAATGGGAGGCATATGTCCAAACGTGCCTGTTCATAGGGAATTTCCAAGCTTAAAACGAAGAGACTTAATACCAGGATCGACGCCAAAAACTTTTTACGGGGGGGGGGTCTCTGGAAACCTCGGAGGGTAGCTCAAAATTTGTTAACATTTTAATATGTTTAATTAGTATTTTTGAACATAATATACGAAATATCGGTAATATGGACATAACGTGTTTTAATGAAGTTTGCTTATTCATTGTACTGTATATTTCGTCAGAAATTAAAAGACATGAAACAATATACATGTAAGATATATAATTCAAGGCCATGGGCTGATTGGGGCCGGAAGGGTCAAACCCCCTGGGAAATATTTTTGGTTTTATTTTTTCGCAAAATAAATTATTGTAGAATTTTTGTGTCGAATTTTTTATTCTCTACAAAATTGTACACACCTATGGAAATTGTTCTTTGGTGTTGTAAATGTATTCACACCAAATTTTCAGGGAAGCTCTTGTATACATCGTATTTTTTACAGAAGTTTAAGTCTCCATTTAGTCTATAGTAAGGAGAATGGAGAGAAATTATAAATTTTTGTATACCTCTATAAGTTTTCAATGCAAAATCTTTTGCCCTTGGCAAGTGAAACAGTATGCCATAAAAAGAAATCAGAATACCGAAAAAAAACTAAGGATTTCTCGATTGTCTTCGAACGTCGAGCTTCTGCACAATATATGGTTTGAAGCTCGATTCCGGCAATGGTTACGTATCCTTTTTTAAATTAATTTTGTAGCAAATTAAACACGATGCCATAAAAAGGAAGTAAAACGTGTAATAATTGGAAACTCGGGGCCATGCCGAGGGTATGCAAACGAGAAATTTATTTCGGGTTTGAAGTTGAAGGGGCACCAAATAAGATGACATGTAGGTATATTGTGGTTCCAAGCAGATATTTGTATGTTAGATTTAAAACAATATAGCTAATAATTTCTTTTATAATAGCAAGCGTCATAAACTAATATTTTTATAGAGAGATTACTATTTTTCATCTTCGCCTCAGGAACGGAAGTTTCTTGGTCCGGCCCTGAAAAAAATCAATGAAGAAATCACTGCTAATGTCGAGTTATTGACTTGAAATAGTATTATTCTGAAATAAAGTACAAGAACGTTATTGAAACGTTTACAGTTCATTATGGCATCATGCATAAAAAAGGCCTATAGTATCAAAAACGTACACCTTAGCCAGACGTTCCTAGGCCTTAAGGCCCTAAACTTGGGCTTGCCCGACATATTGCGAAATTCGGCACTAACACAAAAACGAACGTATGTTTTTGTATATATTTGATATCTATCATTTGTATTGATTTCTCTCTGAACGCCCGAAAACACTAGAAAAAAATCGGAGCGTTTTTGCCTAAAATATCAAGCGTGTCTATTAAAATAATAGTATTAAAAAAAATAATACAGCAGGCAATTTTGGTTAAGTCGGATTTTAGTTAAGCTAAGTTCGGATAATCAGAGTTACATTATATATATACAGTATTATTAAAAGTAATAAAATACATCAAATCATAAAGAAATTCTAAGCCACCTCTGAAAATATTCTAGCTGCGGCCCTGATATAATTAATGTTTAAAATTAAAATAAAACCAACAAATTTTCCAGAGGGGGGGGGCTCAGCCATTGTCGTGCGCAGGGGGCTTTGGGGTTGTAAACCACTAGCTCCCCCCAATTGCGATGAAATTTTGTCTACGTACATATAAATATATGGAGTTGTAGCTCTGTAATCTCCTATTGTAAGTCTGTAACCCCTTATGAATTTTCTGCGTACGCCTATAAACTTAGCCCCTCCCCCCCAGCTAAACCTTGATTGAAACTGAAAGGTCTCCTAAACAGAACGAATTGTATACTTTGTACCCAGTTGCCAATCAAAATCAACTTTGCCTTCTTGTTATAACCTTCTTGGCCATACCCTGTCAAGCCTATTAAACAAAACATGTTTGAAAACGACGGCTGAAAAAGACGACACTCTGTTGCCTTTGGCACCCTATCGCGACAACGTCTTCCTTTAATGCTAAATTGTTCGCGTTACGTTTCAACCATGTCGACATAATTGAAAAATTACATTTTTAAAAGACATATAAAGGCCTAAAACATGTAACAGGGAATGTAAGAGAAAATTCTACATTAAAAGGGGAATGCTGGCGACATAATTCTAAAAAGAAAGTAAGGCATTTGTTGAAAAATAGTGATGAGAATACAGATATTGATCAGTGTTGTCATTTTCCCAGACACTCCATTGAATTCGGCGTTGTTCCCAAAAAAAGGTGTACTCAATAGTTCCAGTTTAAAAACTAAAAATACTAGCTTCGGTTAGGCGACGTTGTGACTGAAAACTGAAATTAACAGACGAGAAAGAAAAGAAGAAAATAAAGACGGAAAACAGAATGAGAGATGAAATTGATGTGAAATGTACGTGATAAATTCGGAACTTCAGTTCAAAATCTTAGCATTGTGCAATGTACAGCTTCCATTCTAAAGTACAATATACCTTATCATAATTCTCAGGAGTGGGCATTTGCACCACACCCTACGCCGAAAATTAGACAATAAAATTTTTAAATACTTGCCTCTCGTAAAGCATTATCACCTAACTATGTTGGTATGGCATGAATTTAAATCTATTTCCCAAGGAATAGACCGGAGTGTTTCAAATTGCGCGTTCCGGGTTTCAATCAAAGGCATTGGGGAGTTACCTAGCATTTTGTAGAACTGATTCTTCGCCACTTCATAACGCCCTACGTTCAATACGGGCATAGAGAGGGTTCGTAAAATTATTAGC
>QLNU02001342.1:5686-24152 GCA_006491805.2 Dysdera silvatica | reverse complement strand
CAGCAATGTTATCGTGTTAATGATTTTTAAAGAGACTGCACCGCAAAATTGTGGCCATTTTACTTCCTCTTATTTCAAAGGGCACACGATATGATCACGGGTTGGTAGGTTTGATGTGCAGAGTCTATCCATTTCATGATTTGTTTCGTTCGGTCTCATTCAAGTAAATAGCTCGTTCTTTTGTAACAGGTCGCTCGTTCATTTTAAATTCACGTAACTACTTAATCAAATCACCCATGGGCGGACACAGGGGAGGGGGAGGTCACAGGGGCCATGACCCTACAAAATATGTTTTTTCACTCTTAAAAATTCCAACTTTCATAATAAATGGTGTTATTCCAAAACCATGGCAAATTCTGTCATTGACCCACTTCCCACAAAATGAGTCTGTCCGCCCTTGAAATCACCTAATACTAAAACTAGTGCAAGAGAAAGTCCCAGACGTTTTTTGGGTTTTTTTTGTTGTTTTTTTTTGTAATCTCATTCATTGTTTGAGTTATGATTGTTTGAAATTGCCAAAAATGGGGAATTTTGCCTTACCTGGCTATATTTAAACCTAAAAATCTCATCTCAGAATTGAGATATTTTAAAAATAAAGATACCATTCTCTTCGAAATTTCATGAACTTTAATATGATATGACATATGATATTATAATCCTACTCAGAGCTAACACAATTACCAAATAATAGTCAACACGGAAAGCCTCGGGGCGAGGGGTTTTTTTTTTGTTTTTTTTAGGGATTTATTAAACAGTAATTAATAATTTTTGACATCCACGTTTGAGTTCGACGAGAGCTTTATTATAGGAGAAAAATAGACATCCGCGACCTAGATTAAGATGTAAAAAAAAAAATTATTAAGTTTAATAAATCCCCTACAAAGATCACAAAAAACTCGCCACGGAGGATTTCTATGTTGACCATTATTTGGAAAATACGTTTGCCCTGAGAAGGGTAATAATATCTTACAACCTTGAATATGGAGAAAAGGAGCTTCGTTCCTGTCATCGATGGCCTAGTAGTCAAGGCGCTCCGGGCTCGATGGAGGGACCCTAGTTCAAATTTAGGTCGGGCGTGATGTCTCTTTTTCTCCTATACCAATAAAGCTCTAGTTGAGCTCAAACGTGGGTGTCAAAAATTATTCTAGTTTTTAGCGTCCCTTATACACTGTCGATTAAGTGCGGATCTAGAAATTTTTCAAGGGCGAGGGGGGGGGCGATTTTTTCCCGATTCCTATCTTTAGCCAAGTGTCCGGTATTTTTCATTTTATTCCCCATGATATAATCGCAGCTCAGTCGCATCTCCTTGGATCGCCATTGTTGTCGACAATTTGATCAACTAATAGTTGCGTGTGACGCATACTTCCCTAATGCTATACACATAGACTTAGAGTTATATGGCCCCGTGGGCCGAGCCCTCCCCCCCAATAAATTTATCCATATTAAAAAAAAATGAATTTTAGTTTGCGAGAACTGTTTTGTGATTTTCATCAAGATTTTTTAGAATTTTTTATTTCTTGTTAACTTGAACACTACCCAGTTTTTTTCCCCAAACTTACAACCCTTCCTTGCTAACCAAGCTAGAAGCTATTAGATCTTTTGAGGGTTTAATGAATATTTCTGACCCTTCCCCTCCAATAACGCCCTAGGGCGTCTCTGAAAAGCTTTGTCCATTTAACCAAAGCACCATATGGTGTTTGTTGCTATTGTATATCCTGTCTCTACTCACAAATGAATGGGTGTGTTGTGTTCTTTGCAAGAAGGGAATGGGAAGGTGCCGCCGAAGGGGCAGCGCTGTATTCCAAGCAAAGGAATGGGTTTTTGACTAGAAAAAATGGGGCTAACAAATGAGGATGCCTAACTGCGGCGGGTGTAGAGATGTGGTCCAATTTCGAAAATACGTAGATGGTGGGAAACCTGGAAAGTTTTGTGAATTAAGGAAAAAAAATCGTTTGTTGATTTTTCTCACGCAGCTGAGGTAAAAATTGTAGCCACGAGTATCAACTCAGAGTTCTTTTTTTTTTGGGGGGGGGGGCTAAAGCACAAGTTATGCACATTTGTACAGTACAATATATGTAAAATTACAATTTACTTTAAATTATTGGGTGGGTTCGGGGGCCAAAGAACCCATGTAAATCTACGCCTATGTCCACAAGAATAGAATAGAAAGTTTATTCAATTTGTGTAGAGTTTTTAGTCATACATTTATTCCTTAATATTTCTGTTACATTTACATTTTGGGAATTAAAATAATATTGACTGGTAATTAGGCAACAAAGTTGAGTTTTCGAAATTATTGGGGTGGGGGGGGCAAGCATATATTTTGTACATTTATATACTAAATATATGTAAATTGTGATTATTTTAAATCGTTGGGGGCTCGGGCCCCACGAGCCATTAAAGCTCTACACCTATGAGATTAAATTAGAAATGGAGGAAACAAGTAACGGACTATAAAAATCATACTTTTTACAGCTCGTTTTCTTTGATTTAGTATTTTTGAAAATTACTGATGAATAAAATTTTGATTTCTTTAGTTAATAAAAAACTTTTCTGTGTTATTGCCTCATGTGATGAAATTCTGATATTTGGCAGAATGAAGTTTGAGTCGACTTAAGTATTTTAGTTAAGTGGATAAGTAAGTTTGGGTACTACATGTTTTTTTTAATTGAAAATTTAAAATTACGATAATCGGCATGTCTTTTAATTAGTTGTTATGTCTACTATGGGGCCGCTTAAGTATTACGTAAGCATATTTCTGACCGTTTTATACCTCTCCCTTCTTCATGCTTACGTATGATTTAGATTGTCTAATTTTTTGGTGTAAGTTTTTGAAATAAAAATGCAACGTGTGATAAAAATTATAATACGTATTTACATTTAATTATATATATATATATATTATATATATATATAAGAATATACTGTGGAAATTCTTCTGCCATAAAGCTTTTCTTTTTAAACAAAATGGCGTGAATGGGTAAGACAATGATATCAAAATATAACGGAAGTAGATAAGAGATGCCTATAAAAAAAACGTTAGATAATTTCTGATAAGAAAACCGCTCGTGTGGGGCAAAGTTCTGAAAAGAAACAACCTCAAGGAACGTTTAACATTGAAAAGCCTTGATAATACCACCGTTACAAAGGTAAGTCAAATTATTAAATCGTGTATAATAATTTGTGATTATTCTTGTTTTATATCTTATATGTTGTATCATGGGCTCCAATGGCATAAAAATATTGGGGGGACAATATACCAGTAGAAGGCATTTTGTTTGAATTGGAGTGGGGACATAGAACCCTAATACCAACATGGGGGAGACGGGTTCCCCTGTCCCCCGCGCTAACGGCGCCCGTGTGTTTTATGATTAAGATGGCTAAACGTCTCGTTTGCATCATAATATCCCGTCTATGATTTCGGCACTAGCGTGGAAAAAATTGTAACTTTTCCCATACATTTGTAAATCCTCGTAAATGATTCGATAACGCAGACCATCTGTTGTTACGCTTATGCAGCATGCTTATATACCTGTTTTTATATTTTAATATTCTGATTTAGGATTTTAAAATTGTTTGAAGTCAATGTGACCTAATTCATACCATAATCTAATCATGAGTATCAGATTCATTTTTCAAATTTGCATAGAAGCAGTTTTCATTTTCAGATTTTCCATACTTAAAAGGATTAAATAGATCTGCAAACTCAACAGCAGTCATCTTTCTTAATTGAGCACTGTACGTAATGTTTGACAAATAAGTATATCTATACAAGAATTGCATAAGTTAAGGTAGTATTAGTATAGTTGTAGGTACTTTGTTGACTTATTTTTCTAATTCAATACTTTTTATTTGTATTGAGCTTATTATTTAATATATTTCTTTGAAATCTTCCATAAAACTTGAAAAACTTCCATAAAAGTTTGAAAACTTTCACAATTGAAAAACTTCGTTACAAACACTTACTAAAAGAGGGAGGCAGGGTGCTTCGCCCCCCTCCCATGCAAAAAAAATTTGTGTCTCTTTACCAGTACATTTTCTTTCAGTCTTTGTGGAATCATTGATGTTAAAGCATGGTGCTCTGCGAAGTCAGTAAAATTGTAATTCTTTCAAATAGTTGTTGTTCAGCGATCCATTTTATTTTAATTATTTAGTTAAATAATTAACATTTTACAATAACTGTTTAAGGTTTATGACAACATATGGCTTCACAAATTGTGGCAGTAAGATATCTCGCCCCTGCTCCCGGGGGTGGCGGAAGATACGGGGAACAGCCCGGGGCGCCACTTCACGAGGGGACACCGTAATCAAGAAGTCGTGTTTTTTTATTTGTACAATACTTTTTTTTCAGTATTTGTTATTATTTAATAAAAATTGGTTAAATATCAAGGGAACTAGGTCCACCCCGCTTAAAGGTACCTGATCAGGAGAAGCGCTGTTTCAGGACGTTAAATAACAGTCAATTTTTATAAAATATAGTACAAGTGCACAAATCGTTTCACGCCACTCCTTTTTCCCTGGACTTAGAAGAGGGACCCTACTAAAACCCTATTCAATTTCTAAATGCAGATTGTTTACTTATTAAAAATTAGGGAGGGGGCGCCAAAATGTGGTTTGTCCCGGTATTATATTTACTGTCGCGCCGACTTTGCCTACTTCGTTATTTACTGAAAATTTAAAAGAAAGTTGATATTAATAAAACTTTCTTTCTGTTTTCTAAAAATTGATTATTGCTGATTTCTGATATTAGCTGAAGGGAAAAAAAGGCCTTATCTAGTAACGCGCCCACCGCACACAAATGTCACAAATCCAACATGGCGACAATCTTGGGTCCACACCACTGAGCTCAGTGGTCTATACTACCCGAATCATTTAGAATGATTTACGAGAAAGGTTACGATTTTTTCCACGCTGATGCCGAAATCATAGAAGGAATGTTATAATGCGAACCGGCAACATGGTGGAAAACTGGCGACACAAACTTCGCGTGTTGGGAATGCGCTAAGCGTCCTCTATTCTTTTGCGGTGCTCGTTGGTATATAACGTGACCCCCCCAATTTCATTAAGATAACAGAATTCTTTACTCTGGGATCAATTTTTGTACAATGTAACACAATTTCTCATCCAAGATTCTGCGAGGGCTATTAAACGAACAAACCAACGAATCTCATAATAATATTTATCTAATGGATAATATTTTTCATACGAAGCTTCTTCAAGCCCTGAAAATTATTGAAAAGATTTTCCTGAAGTAGTGAAATGCTAGGCTATGATACAATCTTTATTGCTACAATACCACAACTTGTAATAATTGATTTGAACTATCGTTTATATGAATTGTCGAATGTTAGAACGCAAAATTAAATTTTGTATATTTTTTTACAGGTGTTTGAAGATGGCGAGCGAACTTATTAGTTTTCCTGTGAGTATGGTTATAGTCTATAGATTCTATTATCAATATATAGATAGTATATAGATTCTATGATAAAAAAAATTATTAAATCATCAATCATCACATACAGCATTGGCGCCGACGGCCTAAAAATATTGGGGTGGACAATATACCAGTAAAAGGCATTTTGTTTGAAATTGGAGGGTGATATGGAACCCTAATACCAACACTGGGGGGACGGGTCCCCCCCGCTAACGGTGCCCGTGATATACAGGTTGAATACTAATTGAGTCAAAATTGATGTGTTAAAATTGAAATGTTCGCAAAGAAAAGAAATGTTTTTTACATTCGGTGGGAAGCGATCCTACGAATTGAATGTTCGTCGTTCGTAGCTCAGTTGGTAGAGCTCCCGCCCGGCAAGTGGGAGGTCGTGAGATCGTGCTCCACCGAATGCAAAAAACATTTTTTTTTTGCGAACATTTCACTATCTAACCACGCCATAACATCGGCGTTATACTACGCCTAAAAAACGTTGATGAAAATTTAAAAATTGTTGCCTAACTTTAATAAAGCTTTAATTTTTTCATTAATTAAGAATTTTCACTGTTTCCTTACTTTTAATTTTAAACACTGTATTTAAACTGCTATTATGTTAACTCATTTATACGGCATTTACATTATTTAAAATTAGCGTTAATTAACTTTCTTATTAAATTAAATTTATCATACTCTATATGTGCATATTAGCAGATGAACCTCCGAAAAAGGGACATCTCTGTTTAAGGGACAAAATGTCTGGTCCCATGGGTGTCCCTTATTGAGAAGTACCACTGTATTTACTTAATAGTTTCTACCCAATACTTATCTATACTCAGTTCATGGCCGCATAAATAGAGTGTTAAGCTACCTCCCGTAAGGGGCACCTCCGAATAAAGGACGATTCCACTGGTCCCCAGTATATTTATGTATCAACACATGTACCTCTGAAGAAGGGTCCTTTATTGGGAGGTAATACTGTATTTGCTTTGTAATATTATTATTATTTATTTATTTTTTTATTCTTTTCCAAATACCTTCGCGGCCGCAGTTTGAAAACCATGGCTCTAACGTTTCTTAGTTAATATGCATTCTTTTTGGGGTTTTGTGACAGACAAACTTATTTGCGTCTGTAAAATAATGTTTCATGACATTCAAAATTTAATTAATTATTGCATTAAATGAATTAAATGCATTAAATGTCAGAAGAAATTATTGTCGCAGCGGTTGAAAACAAACGTTTGTGGATATAAATTTACGAGGATAGATTTCTTTTTAGCTCATTGTTTCTTATTTTCAACTGATGTTATTATGCACATCATATCCTTAGTATTATGTGCATCATAAGTGAATGCAGGGTTGTTTCTAGAATGGGGGGGAGGGATGTGCTAAAAGTATTATGCACATACATTTTTCTGAAGCTGTTTTTGGGAGGTTACGCGTCAATTCGGTGAATACAATTCGTCATGGGACAATTCGTTTCAAGCACAATTCGTAGCAAGTGCAATTCGTCGCGTAATGCTTATGTTATAATCTGCAATATATTTATTTATTGGGGGTTCCTTTGGTTGTAAATACAGTAGAACCCCCGGTAATCCGAATTCCGCTTAACCGAAATATCCTGTAATATTGTTTTTTTGCAATTACTTTTTGTTGACACTCGTTCAACGTTTTACTCGTAAATGCAATAGAACCCCGATAATCCGAAGCTCGCTTATCCGAAATTTCCTGCAATACTACTTTTTTAAGTTGACATTCATTCAGCATTTTAATTGTAAATACAGTTGAACCCCGATAATCCGAACTTCGCTTAACCAAAATGACCTATGCCATCCGATGACCGGGGTACTACCGTATAAACAAGTAAAACTTTGAACGTGTGTCCTCTTAAAAATAATTATAAAAAATAGTACTGCAGGACATTTCGGATAAGCGAAATTTGGATTACCGAGGTTCTGCTGTATTTACAAGTGAAACGTTGAAAGAGTGTCAACTTAAAAAAGTAATCACAAAAAACAGTATTGCAGGATATTTCGGTTAAGCGAAGTTCGGATTACCGGCGTTCTAATGTATTTACAAGCAAAGAAACCTAATATATATATATATTGTCGGATTACTGGGCTCCTACTGTATTTACAAACAAAGAAATCCCCCAATGAATATATTGCAAATTATAACATAAGTATGACGCGACAAATTGACACATTTTTGAGATCCTTTCACCCCCTTGTCATATTCAGGTGTCAATGAAAAAATAATAATTATGATTGTGCACGAACATCATTCAAAGTTCTAAATTAAGATTTAAAAAAAAGCTTGGAAAAATGCATCCTTTGCGCGCATTATCCACCGATTTTAAGACTCAAATAGTGACGTCACGAAACCGTTGTCCGGCCCGATCAAGTACAACGACGGCCCCGGCGGGGATCGCAGTGGCGTAAGAAAGGAGGGGCTCAGGGGTCTCAAGACCCCCCCCCCCCCCTCCATTGAATACCGAAACACATTATTTTTTTTAACACCGCATCACATAACCTTCTATAAAACTACTTGAGCCCCCCCCTCCCATAATTTTTGAAATACTACCCTACTGAGGGGCATCATTTCTTTCTTTAAATTACCCCGAATTCGCTTCAGGGCAAGTTTATAGCCGATGCTTTAAGCTTTTCCGCCCAGGGCTAAAAGTATGTATCACAAGATTAAGCACCAAAATATTTCACAATCAATAAACCGTAATATTTTACCACTATTTTCGATATTTCACATAAATAGTTTCGTCGCAATTCATCAAAAAATCATCCAATTCAAGCTTATTCGTAAAAACTAAATTCAGTAAAAACTTATCCATTCGTAAAATCTAAACCTATAAAAAAAATCGTATCTAAAATTCACACAAATCGTTTTTATTTTCAAGAAAGCCGTCCAAACTTCAACAACCAGTGGCACACCCAGCTAGGGGACCGAGCCCCCCCTTGTGGGCAAACAAAGCCGAAAATTATTTCTCAAATAGACACTGGTCATTTTTTTTAAAGTACGATTGAAAATGGTGATGTTCCCAACGATATTTCCCTGCATTCTGGTGACATTGATGAGATTGCTGTTGAGACAAGCAACAGCAGCGGTCCGCGGCTATCTTCAAACAGGTTCTTGGCGCAGTATAGCCCAGATGCTCTTGCGCCATAAAAAAGCCAAACAATCAATCAATCAATCAAACAGGTTCAGCCAACATGAAACTTTTCTATATCGTAAGGAATCGATTCTCAAAGACGATGATTTTTTAAGGGTCATGGAAGAGGGGAAAAAACTTCTGTGGATGAAGTAATGGACAGAGGGCAAGCAAAAGCAAGTTTTGCAGAATAGGGTTATTCTTCAACCTATTATCAAAACGGTAATTTTTTATGGAGGACAGGGTCTGGGCCTTGTAAAACTTTATGAACATATTCTAGTATTACTTCTAATTAAGTATCTTGCACTTTAGAATTATTAGTAATTTAATAATGATAAATGTACATAAAATGACAACAAGAACGGATTCCGAAATCTTTCAAGGGATGCTGCAATTTGTTTCCGATTCCTATTGTTAGCCAAGTGTCCGGTAATTTTCATCTCATTTTCCATGGTATGATCACAGCAGTGAGAGGGACAATGGCCCCACGCCCCCTTCCTTGAATTCACGCTTGAAGGACAAATGTAATTGATATGACCACTGACCACTTTTTCCATCTGGCCTCCCCCCACTTGGGAATATTCTGGGTGCGCTACTGTCAACGACTGACTGGCTGCTTGCAAGAAACAAGCCAGCACGCGATAAGAATCAATTCTTCAAGAGTTGCACTGAAGAGGCTGTATAATTATTGTTTAATGAACCGAAACTGACTAAAACCGAAATTCTTCCATAAATACACAAACGTTATTGAGAAAAATATTGAACTTAACGAAAACTATAACTGAAATTCATTTCACTCTCGTTTCGTCGATGAGCGGCAGGAAAACACATTTGCCGTGTTTCGTCTCAATGAGCAAACACATGGCGTCATTTAATATCATTGCCTCGGGTATAAATATTTATCATCACGGTCCTGCGTGTTATAACCCTTTTCTATGAATAAAGGGCTGTCAGTTACAGCCAATTTCCCCCATTTTTATTTGCACAAGCAATAACGGATGACTGACTGTATTACGATAGAATAGAATAAGTGAGCCAAATGGCCTCAGTGACACAGATTCAAAGAACAAAATGGCAACAGTGACCGGTTTTCTGACTGGACGTTCCTTTTAAAAGAACATCTTTTGAATATCGTTCACTTAAATGAGTTTTTCGTTATAACTCGTTCATTTCACGAACGACGCATCTCTAGCGTAAACAAGAGGTATATTTGAAACCTGCCGTCTTATTTCACTTCTTTAATTATAAAGATTTAAAACGTGTACAGTTTTAGCTTAAGACTATGAAATCCTCATGAAATAGGCAGATAACATGTCTACCTCGAAATACGCACGTGTACGTTCAAAATTTTGGTTAAGTATAAACAAACTTGAATTATTGTTTTTTTCCTGTTGAAGTGGGTGGGATTGAAACCGCTGCTACTGAGAGCTGTAGCTATCTAACATCAAAAGTAGACAAGGCCAAGCACAATAATGAATTGCCCCCCACCACCATAAAAAAAAAATCTCACTGCTGGTGTTTGTTGTCCTATGGAGGTGTTTTTTTTTTGGTTTTTTTTTAAGTTATGCTTCAAAAATTGTACTATTTGTTTTTTTAAAAGTTTTTAGTTACTAAATGATCTGTTTATCTTTGGGTTGTAATTTTACTATCTTCTTATTTTTGATTCCATAGGATAAATACTAAAATCCCATATCGAAAAATATTTTGTTATTTGTACTAACTCTAACCTGTTACTATTTATAACTATCAGGTTATTAATCATGCATCAACATAGCGTTTTCAAAATTATTGGGGAAGCGGGCAAGCACCTATTATGTACGTTTATACATTGGTTCAGTTTACAGTTTAGTTGTGAAAATTCAATTTATTTTTAATGATTGGGAGGAGGGGTGCATGGGCTGCAAAAGTTTACTAGTTGTTGATTGTTCAAGTGAGTTTGAGGAAGTTGTTCACTACTGTAACACCGTTTTCTCAGAACAGAGCTGTTTTAATAACAGGAAATAGAACACACACACATAAAGGACTATGACAGTTAACTCGATTAAGGAATCGGGTGTGAGTTGGTGGTGACCAGACAGTACAGAAAATGCACCGTACCTGTAATGGAGGAATGCATCACAGATAGGAGATTCCACTGAATGTAAGGGTTTCGACGAATGGAGAGAAGATCAGCCAGTGTGGAAGAGAAGGAAGACCTAGTTTTCACAAAAACCTAGTGTCTACTCTCTCTCTGTAAACTCTTTGTAGACCTAGTGTCTACAAAGAGTTTTTTACAAAGAAAATGGTACACCGGACAAAACAGTAGCAAATGCTTGAGAGTCTCGTCTAGTCCCTCTGTGCATTAAAGGTACATAAAGGAAGGTGCTTTGTCGATTCGAAGAGATAGTTGTTCGTAAAGGCCCTAGCGAAGGCGGTGGAAGTTTACTAGTATTTTACTAAAAAAAAAAAAGTTACCTACAAGTTGGCTGAAAGGAACCAAGTCAGATCAGCAAACTAGTGACCTATCCCACTTCCAAATCAGTGCATAATAAAACTTTCTGCCTGTGAAACTTATAGATGCAGAGTTAAAACTTCCTGCTTGCAAAGCTTTCAGATATAAAATAAAAGTTCTTGCCCATGAAACTTTTAAATAAAAGTACTATGCTCCAGTGATGTAGTCCTAAAAGATAAAGTAGCCTAGCACTCTTCTATATCAGGGGTGGATGCAAGGGGATCAGGGGAAACCCCCCCTAACCAGTCAGTAGCCCATTAATCTGATAGGGGCAGAAATTATCATTATGTATGAATTGTCGAGCTGATATTGCGAGACTCCCAAATGTCCCTCTGGATCCAGCACTGCATACAGCTTCAGAGCATATAAGCGTAAAATAGTAACAATGTGATACAAATGCATTCGCCCACGCCGAAGTAATCCAAGAATGACCTCTGAAGTGAGCTAATAAAATAAAGAAAACAATTGAAAAAGTCCGCCTTTTCGCTCTCGTCGCCTTTCTTTGTGTCAAACAACGCAGTGTGGCTTTTTCTATTTGTGGAACACAAGTTATGATACATGTTCCAATGTTAAAAATAATTTCATTTAAATTCTCTCGATTCTTAGTTGATTTATTTAAAATTTTAGAGTCATTACTCCAAAAAATTATCAAAATTAAATTTAGAAAATTACTTTTCTGAAAACGTGGTCAAGGCTCCCCAGGTTCCCCTTCTATTTTTTTTATGTTCTTTTTAACACATTTTTAATAATGGTTTGTTTGTTTTTTTTCCCGGAAATATCGGCGAAAATTTCCGAAATCTGTCAGGCTTGCTAGATTTCGAGATTTTCGAATTTGAAAAAATCAGTTATAGAACCAAAGCTTAGATGCTGCCCAGGTGCATAAATTTGTTTTATGTATTTGAACAGTGGAATTATATAAATACATTTAAAAAGCATTATTTCAATTTCTGTTTCATTTTCAGCCATTACCATCATGGCATGTAATTCCTGGTGGCTTATCCGTTGGAAAAATGACAGAAATACGAGGAACTATTCCTTATGGATCTGATACGTAAGTACATGGGGAGCAAAGGGGGCTCGAGTCTTCCTAGCTGTTTAAAAATTTTATTTGCTCGAACCTGCTATGCATTTATTTTCAAAAGTTTTACAGTCACATTTTAAAATAAGGTACTTTTTAGCTCATGGTTAATTGTCAAGCAGTATCAATTATTTTTGTAGCATTTTGGTCTTTTGTAGATTTACTAAAATTCACAGCTTTGGGGAAGAGGTAATAATTTTTCTCAACCCCCCTCCTCCAGAAGCACTCGTATGGGCGTCCATGTGTAAGTATGTATATAGGCACCAAAATATCACATTTTTAATTATGACATATATATTGGTTCCACGACATGGTACAAATATGGTAGAACAGATAGAGCATATTGTGTCGTATGATTACCCATAAGCAGTAATGGTTCTGGATAAAAAAATTTAGGGGGTGCAAATTCCTCCTATGTCCATAGGTGCCACTGGTAGCACTCATGCACATAGGCAATATAATAAAATCCAATTATATGTGGGGACCATGCCCCCCCCCCCGGCCCCAGCCTAGAACCACCACTTCCCATAAGGACAGTTTGATTCTCTCTGTCGAGTTCATCGTCAACTGTTAAGCTGTCTATCCCATTCCAAATAACCTGTTAAGCATGGGTGTCCCGAGGGGTGGGGTCAAGGTTGTGCACTTGCACCCTCTTGGCTTATGCAAAAGGTGGGGAGACTAAATCTACAAGAAACTATGGTTCAAGAACATTATTCAGTTGGAATTTTTCCTGGATGCACCCCCTGCATATAATTCTAAGGGTGCCCGTGCTGTTGAGTAATATTAGAATATAAAAATAAAATAAAAATCATTTTTGTAAAAAAATGATTAAATTTCGTATTCATGGTGCATCTAGTTTTAAATTCATTAACTATTTTATGGTACATACAGTTGGTAGATCCTAACAACCGATTTGCTGAATCTGAATGTTCTACAGCGGGTTTTTTCCTGGCACAGCATGACCACTGTAGTCTTTGAGCCGTAAAACCAAAAAACAAACAAACAAACTGAATGTGCTACAAGTGTACCAAATTATTCAACTGAATGAATCAATAATTTTACCCATCTATCATAAACGAGCACTGTTGGATCCAGAGGGGGAAGGCGATTATCCCATTGCCACCCCCTTGAGCCGGGATAATTTTCTATGATATAATCCCGGCTCAAGGGGACGGTAATGGGATAATCGCCTTTCCCCCCCCCATGTGTGAAGTGCTAAACACTTGGCTAAAAATAGGAACCGGAAACGAATTACCCCCTCCTTAAAAAATTTCTGGATCCGTCCTTATAAACAAACAGATCGGTTCATTGATTTGGTTATTGAACGATCTGGTGAGCTGTTGGAATGTGCCCTTTAGTATATAATAAAAAGAAAATTTGCTTGTTCTTATTTCTAAAAATGGTTTAACAATTAGTTTGTGCAAACAGTCTTAATTCATCACTGAGTAGTGTTTGTAATCATGAGACTCACTCAGCAAAATCCGAGCTTTTTCTCATTTTAAATTAGTAATTAATTAAATAAGACAAGTATTCTATGCATCGTCGACTAACAGTGCTGGATTAGGGATTTTATGGGACCTTAAAGAATCTGGTCATTGAGCTATTCAGTTGATAAATCGTGAGTTTTTCTGTGTTTATTTCTTAAATATTCAAGTTTATTGGCAATGAAAATGTCTTAGACATTTGTAAACAAAGGGAACACTGCAGAACAATCACACCATGCCAAGCGCCAACTAATGTCGCCAAAACTCCTCCTATACTCTTAAAACTGACCGGAGAAATTTTTGGGCATGGTAGAAGTGCACGTGTGCAGCATTGGTCTTGTAAATAGTATGTTTTCGATGGGAGGGTGTTATTTTTTATATTTTTTTACAAAAACGTACCTGTTAAAAAAATTCTGTTTCCTGTGTTAGTAAAGGGTAAGTGGAAGACTTGACGTTATGCCCGAGTATTTGAATTACTGATTATTACCGATAATGTCATCATTGTTGTAGGCCACACCCTCATAAAGCAGGTTGTCCTCGTAGTGTCCCCTCCAGCCATTTTTGTTCTACCGATAGCTTTGTGTAGGAATATGAGTAAACAACTGAATCAGGTTTTTTTTCATGGACTGGAGATGAGAGGACATACGTTATAAAATAGCGTTGCCTCCAGCCATTTTATTTCTTCCGGTAGCATTGTATAAGCCATAAAGCAACGTAGAAACAAAGCAAAAATGGGTTATTTGTTTTACTTACAAATTAATCGGTACATATGTGAATTAGTGGAAGGGTTTTTAGATGACAAAGACATAGTAAAGTTATGATTAAGTACAGCAGCGAATATTGTAAGTGTCCTCATGCTAACGCAAAAGCACCCGTTTGTTTTCACATGTTCCAAAAACATATGTTTTTTCAATACATTTCTAAAAATTCGGGGCTAATCCATCATGGCGTCACGAACAGGAAATCGCGGCTAGCAAAAATGAAGTTGGCCCCATTGGCGACCAAAGGCTGAGATTGTTATGCAGTGATGCCTTAAATAAATAAGATTAATATAATTGTTAAACTCAAATGATACTTGGCCCCCACTTTGCAGTTGCTATATTGGACCTTGGCCTATATAGGCGTCCCTCATTTTACACAATCTCACTTTATGCGTTTTTGCAATAACGTGATTTTAAAAAAATCAAAGAATTCTAAAATTTCCATTTCTGTAGCCACTTACACATTTTAGCAGTAACGTGATTTAAAAAAGAAATGCTAAAATTGGTACCATTTTTTTCAATTACAATTTGCTAAAATTGGTAAAAAAATTACAAAATTCTAAAATTTCCATTTCGGCGGAGATGAAGGCGAAGAACCCTATGTTAATGAGCCCATCAGGGAACTTGAACCAAGACAATTGCTGGAATTGTTTAAACACATCGACAGCACAATTAGTAGCATTAAAAAGAATGATTCTAGCATAGATAGAAGCACTAGAGTTGCCTAAGAAATTCATAGTTCTTTAACTTGCTGCAAATAAATTTAGAAAGAGAAGAAAAATGTTGCCCGTCAACTTACTTTTGGCAATTTCTTAAGGTTACCGATCCGAGACCTTCAGAAGAGTAAGATGAATAGTACAGTATGTAATTTTTAAATGTACTGTGCAGTACTGTACTTGAAATTATTAATTCACAAAAATTAATAGCAAAATTATGCATAAAAAATTAATAAGAATTATAATTTTACCAGTTTTAGGTAATTTTTTTTTCTTAGAATTAATCCTTATCTCACCCGTGTTAAAATGAACTCACTTTACACGTATTCACGTTACGCGATTATTTCTCGGAACCAATTAATCACGTAAGTCGAGGGATACCTTTAAGTAAATCCAGCCCAGAGATAAAAGGTTTAAAAACTGTCATTAAATACTAGAACAGATAGTAATAAATAGAATAGCATACAATAGCATAGAAAATCCTGTAAGGTTACAGGATTTTTGTGAAACCTGGAGTTGGGAGGTTCGTCTGACATCGTCAGGTGTAGGGGTTTCCCCAGCTATAATTGTCCCGCACTAGATGACTTCAGATGGGGATTCCCAACACACGGGTATATAAGCTTAGAACTTTCACGAACTCTTCATTCTGCCTTCATTTGACAAAGGGAGCAGTTGGCTCTCGAAACGTCGTGTTTTTAAACCTTACGCCAGTGTCAAAATAACTGTTTGTTAATAGGAATATTTTTATTTAAGATTTCAGATTAATTTCACTGCTGGTGCAGATAGCGAGAACGTCAAAGTGGATCGATTGCTTCATCTGAGTATTCGATTCTATGAAAAGGAAGTTATCCGAAATTCTTTCCTGTCTGGCATTTGGGGACCAGAGGAAAGGGATGGCAGCATACCGTTCGTTACTGGAAGACCTTTCATCATGATGATCCTTGTCGAGCAGAATAGCTATCGGGTAAATTTGCCTTTAAACAGTCTCTCTCTCTTGAAGCAATGCAATTATTTGACAGTAATTGTTTTGCTCATGATTATCAAATGTGGTAATTGTCTCAATTTAAAAAACTCACCTGGTATATTGTTATTTCCCAAAAATTTTGAAATTTAAGAGTTTGTGTAAGGAGGACTACAGATTTTGAAGTCCAGCCACCCCCGCTTCCCAGTGCATTGAAATGGCCCTGGGAGTAATGTTGGAACATGAAATATAGTCATGTTCTTTTCCAAATTCGTAGAAGTTGAAAATAGCTTGAGTAAGTTTAATAAATGATGGATATGTAGAAACTGATTTTATTCCTTTAATACTCTCGTCGTCTTCTAATCGGATGACCAAAGTATGAAGCAAAAATAATGCATGGCTATCCTCAATAGTTGTGTTGATAGAGTATGTGGACACATATACTGGTTCAAGATATGCTTGATACTTTGGGGTGGGGGGGCTCTTAGAAATTATTATTTGAATAAACTATTTGAAATGAGTTTTATGATTGGAAACTATTTTAAATGTATTTATGATTCGGGACTATTTGAAATGAGTGTTATAATTCGAGACTATTTGAAACGAGTGTTATGGTTCTCAGGACTATTTGCGATGAGTTTTATGATTGAAGAGACTATTTGAGGTGTTTTTTTATGATTCTCAAAACCATAGCGAAACCTTGTTTAAACATACTTATGCTTAATATGATATTCTTTATTTTGTGTATCTTTATAAATTTGTTTATATTTGTGTAAAATCTTTTAATACAAGCTCTCTGTTTTCTGAATCTCCATCAAAATAATGACAATGAGTAATAACACGATCTCATGAGCTATCAAGCTATGATCCACGATAATCCCATCCTTTCCGGATAGCGCAAACTACTTTTAGTAGGAATAAAATGTTTGGCAGTGTGACTGTTTACGTTAACGAAGTTGGACTATTTTTTAAATGTATTATGTCATTCAGAACTATTTCAAATGCATTTTATGATTCAAAACTATTTAAGTTTTAATGTGCAAAACTCAAAATGGATTTTCTGATTTAAATCTGCTCGGTCTAAATCTTCTAATTCCTTACGTACATGATAACTATATTTTTTTTAATGCTGTTTACAGGACATTAGCAAATCAAACAAAAAGCATTTTACAGGTGTAAAGAGTCAAAATTCTCATGGTTCATATTTTTTATCTACAGATAGCTGTCGATGGAAAACACCAATGGGAATTCTACCATCGCCTTAATTTTAGCTATGCTTCGCACCTTTTTGTCGATGGTCCTGTTAAAATAGATGAAATCAAGTTCTATGATAAATATAATCAGGTATGATAGATTTATAAATTGTTTTGAAATAATGAAAAAAAAATTTGGTTCATCCTGTCTGTTATCCATGCTGTGAGGACATCTTCCACCCATCCTCAACACACACTTCTTTTATCCATGTTTCATACATGTATCTTTTATCCATGTTCAACAAACATCTTTTGTTCATGATCATCATCAAACATGTTTCTTTATCCATGGTCCAGGGAATTGTCCATTGTCCTTTGTTTGTGTTATCGTAGACTCTTTTATATCCCTTAAATAGATTTTCTTTTCAAATTTCCCTTCTTCTACTTACTTCTCTTCCTCTTATTTTATCCACAATCTTCTAATCTCTTTGGATCTATTTCTTCATATTTATACTTATTCGAAATCACTTTTCTCTTTCTTTTTATGGTAATAAATGGTGACACTCGTCCGTTGAAATAATTCTTTTCTTTATCCTTCTGTCAGTCCAGCTTTGCACTCCAACTGTTAGCATTCAATTGTTCTGAAGAGGAAGGTTTTATCTGTCAAAACGATTGTCAACGAATTCAGAATGTATAACTTCGTGTTTTAACTTACTAATATTGTCTTAGACTTGTTTTAATCCGTGCTCTGGCCACTAGCGTAAGAAGGTGCGGCTTACAAGCTCAAGGCCGCCCATTGGCCGTAGAAATACATTATTTTCCTTAAGGCCACATATTATGATCATCTTTAAAGCTACTTATGCCCCCGTCCATAATTTGTTAATTTCTACACTTTGACTTGGGGCACTGCAGTGTTAATAAAAAGGTTCCCACGTAACCTGGAGAACCTGGAATTGTCAGGGAATTTGAAATCACCCCTAAAGGTCAGGGAAAACTCAGGGAAAAACAATATTTTTTAATCAAAACCCGGAAAAATCAGGGAAAACTTTTTTAACTTCTATTTTGAATGGCTATATCTCCCGTGAACATGGTCATTTTCCCCACAACCGAAATTTAGTTGTAAATTTTGTGATTAATCAGGGAATATTGTTGGAAAAGTCAGGGAATTTTGCTGCAAAGGTCAGAAAAAAC
>QLNU02001340.1:16805-43405 GCA_006491805.2 Dysdera silvatica | reverse complement strand
TGCCCATGCAAAGCCATATTATGACAACACAAGCATTTGGTTGGTTGTATTTTTATGGTGCAAGGACAACAACGGTCATTCTGCACCAACAAGCAAGTATTTAAATGCATGAAACTATAAAAACATATCTGAAATTCATTATCTGGAAAAGGTTCTGAACTTCGTCTACTGATCTAAACTACCTTGGGTCCAAATCATTGTGTGTGTTTCATGATGCAAGGACAACAAAGGTCATTCTGTGTTGGGGTATATAGTTTACCCGAGGAAGAACCTGGACTTAAGAGCTAGGGAACCAATCCCCGATCGACAGTGAGCAGTAAATCGAGAAGTATTGTTTTTTTTAAGCACCACTGGAAATGAAACCTGGATTGGCCAATAGAACATATTACTACCGTACCACTGCAGGATTGGGACAAAATTAGTTACGATTGGTGGGGGTTTTAACTGAAATACTAATATTCTACTTCTAGGAATATATTTTGAGTATGAATACTCCCATGAGTATTTTAATTTTATATAAAATTATATATTTATGAAATTTTAAAACAGTGATAGGAAAAATGGTAAACTGTTAGTAATTTGAGCATGCGCAAAATTGGAAGAACTCTTAAACAGACATACCAAGCTAGACAGATCTGTTTACTCTTTACATATAATATGGCGACATTATCACAATGATGGCATTATTACATGATAATGACATTTTATCACATATTTCTCTCAATTGTACCTCATCTTCATAATTGCTACAGATGAAGGAAAGTCAACTGCCATTGAACGTACATACAGGAATAGAATGCATACAATGTAATGTGACAACCAATCACAAAATATTAAGATCCTTAACATTATACAGTACGTAGTACACAAGTCTATACAAAAACATCAAATCTGTATAAAGCGGGTACAACTACTTTGTCAAAGTCCATAAGATAACACGTTTACATACCATCGATAGTGGTTTTTCAGACCTAGCTTTCGCAACTGTATCTCTTTGTGCACATTAATATTACATTAAAGTACATACAAATCAAGCTTAAGCTACCCACCATTTAGGTCAAAGATTTGCCTTTTTCAATGCATTGCTCCCAATTTTTTGTCCTGATGAATTTCAAAGACTTTTCAAGGACCTTGCATTGTCAATTACAATATATGTAATTAAAAATGAGACATTATAAGCATAATGTTGAAATTAGCGTTTAATTATATTGCTCTTTTTCAACTTGGCACACTGCCAGCGAAAGCTACTTTTTTTTTCGCATCCCTTATATCAGCTGCATTGAGAGGGTGGCAGAGGAAGGGGCATGTTGGAAGCACTACTGGCTTTGTTCCGAAAATACCTTTTTTTTTTCTTTTGCCAAAACTTGAAAAAAAGTTTTTAGAAAAATTCAAGGACTTTTTAAGGACTGTGAGAACAATGTAATATACCTTGGTTTGGATATTTTTATTGGAAACACACCATTCCTAGAAATGGTGGAAATGGACCTAAACTAACATCCTAAAATGAATGTAAAAACATAGGAGAAATAATAAACATGCATTAGTAAATGCTTCAATTAGATCAAAATCTCAGTTGAAAAGTCAGTTATTATGTTACAAATGTAACGGAATTAAAACTGGAGACACAGCCAAAAAACGATCTATTGGGTTTCATCAGCGTTCATTCTAGGCTTATTTTGTGGAGTGTCATGCCCACTCTATTATGGAAATACGCGGCACCCTATCTGCCCTCGTGAAAAAATTTGTGCCCTAACATGAACCTCATAATTAACCTTTGCGCCCTACCAGAAATCTGCCCTTTTCCCAAAAACACCACCAATAATGTGTCTTTGATTCTACACGTCTTGTCTGCTTATAACGAATCCCCATGCATAACGATTTTTTTGGCCCCATAAAATTTCCTAAACTTATGTCATAGGACATAATGAACCAAAAATTTGTTCCTTGAGGTTTGCTGTAGTGGGGTTTGACTACAGTTTGTATACAGTAGTTAGTCAAGTATCGTTTTCCGTCGAGAAAAAATAAAATGGTTTGTTAGAAAGTTTTAATTAGTAATCTAATCAGTATTAATTATTATTACTTAAAGCATGTTAAGACTTTTTCATAAAGTGCCTTTTTTTTTTCACTCCAGAGCACCCTACCGTTTTCTGATCCTAGAATGAACACTGGTTTTGTGAAACACATTTCTACAGGAGAAGGTCCGATAAAGCTTGTGTTTGTGTCTTGGTCACAGAAGTAGTACCCAAAGGATTCATCATGAAAATAATATTTGAAGGGTGTGGGGGGGAGATGCCAAATTTTGGTCTTGCACAGCGTGCCATATAACCCAAGTTTTATCTCTGTGGTTATGGAAGCCATCCATGATGAAATTCACCATCATAAGCACAACGATGATTACCAAAAGAAAACACATGGCAGTGATACAGGTTAAGACTCCTATTACAAAACAGAGTTGAGACGGCGATAGTACGGAATACGGTAAATGTTGGCGACTTTTTTAAATGTTGCCATTATGGCCGGGAATGCATAGCGATTTCGTCATTTTGGAAGCATGTGCTTTTTAGTTAATGAAGAAATGTTTTAGTGTAGTAATAATTGGAAAATGAAAGACATTTGGACACTAGTTTACAATACAGTAACAGCTTCCGTTTTCATAATTTTTTTATTTACATGCCTTTTTCTTACTTTGAGTTTGGTTTTCTCCTACTTTTTTAATACTATCCTTTTTTCTTCTCTGATTCCATAGTTTTGATTAAAAAAAAAATACAGAATTGCCGAGCTATGACAAGGCTCCCACCCCACCCACTGATGGAGTGCAAGGCACATTCTGCATCACAACTGTGAAGTTCTACGACCTTCGTGAAAGTACTAGGCCTAAAAAAAGTCCAAAAAACTACATTTCATTATAGCAAATGTTGCAAATGCCGTCAATCTTTCTCGTTTGCATAATTTAAATGGGTTCTGCAGTTAAACAAAAATAAATAAAATACGAAAAAATATTTCAGGTTAACAGGTATCCATTTCACAAATAACAATACACAAGTCGAACATGATGCAGATTAAATAAAGCAATAGAAATAACTGGTTTCGGAAAATAGTCTTCAAATATGTTTGTAATGAATCGAATGTTCATCATCCGTAACTCAGTTGGTAGAGTACCCGCCCGGCAAGTGGGAGGTTGTGATATCGTGTCACACCAAACGTAAAAACATTTCTTTTCTTTGCTTATGTTTCACCATCTAACCATGCCATAACATCGGTATTACTATTACTACGCCTGAAAACGTTGATAAAAATTGCTTTATATAAAATTAGGATTGTTGAATGTGAGAAAATCAGAGCACTAATTACGTTGAAGAAATACTACAAATTTAGTTGATACCGATTGATTGTTTAATGGCCAGTTCCACAGTAAAATCAGCTGTGCAATAAAAAACATGAAATCCAATATTAAAATAAAAAGTGCACCAGAAAGTTCCTTTTATGCTAGAATTGTTTTTTTATTGATGAAAGATTATTTTGTAATGGTTGTTGTTCAATCCATCCTCATAGATCAGGTTGAAAACAAATAATCAGAAAAAGCAGTTATTTCTTCATTAGTTACGAGCAACATATCGCTCGTAACTAATGTGGTGTTAGTGGTGGAAACAGGAATGTAGAGGACACGACTACGAAGACATTGGTTTTACCTTATGCAGCAGGTGTCTCAGAAAAGCTGTCTCGAATTCTCAGTTGTGTGAATGTTAAGACCTACTACAAACCTGTCTACACCCTGCGTGATCTATTACTTAAAGTTAAGGATCGCGTCCCTGAGGAGGAAAAATCTGGTGCTATTTACCAAATACCGTGTGGAGACCATGACAAGATGTATGTTGGACAGATGGGAAGATCAATACGTCTATGAGGAAAAGAGCATATGCGTGAGGTAACTAGGGGAGATGATTCAAGCCAGTTGGCTGAACACGTCTTCAGGGAAGGTCACAAACTAGATTGGCATTCGATGAAAGTATTACATCAGAAGGTGATGAATCTGGGTAGTAGACTTTTCTGGAATCTAGGGAAATCTACGGTTTGAGGAGTTGTGCCATAAACGTCGCAAAACCTCTATCAGAACATTAGAGGATTTTTGCCAAACCTCGAGTTGGGGCTGATCGTTTGACATTGTTGGGTGTGGGGGTTTCTCCAGCCAGAACTATCTCTCACAAGATGGCAGATGAGGATTCCAAACATGTTTGTAAATAAGCTTAGGACTTTCACGAACTCTTCGTTCTGCCTTCACTTGACAAAGGGAGCAGTTGGCTCCCGAAAAATCGTGTTTTTAAACCTTACGCCAGTGTCGAAATAACTTTTTGTTATGGAATCTCCTGGTGAAACTCTGTATTGTTTCGTTTCAAACAATCACAGCATGGAATATTCCCTTCCTTTAATACGCTAAAAATAAAATGGGTTTCCAAAATGGTGAAATCGTCGCACAAATTCAGTGAGCTTGCCTTAAGTGACAGAACCGTAGCAGAGTTGCTGTAGTTATGAAGAAGTTGGCACACTTACCATATTCTGTACTAGATCCAGTTGAGGCTATGCAAATCGTGGCAAATCTGTCAAACTGTTGCCAGAAAATGAACGGCATTCATCCACCTCAAAAAGAAAACTTAAGCACCTAGTCGTAAAAGATATCCTACTTACCAGCTACAAAAATCTAGTTGCCATTCGCAACTAGATTTACCAAACCCTGATAGTAGTAATAGGATCAAACATGCAGAATTATAAGAGAACATAATTGCTGGGACCACAAGAGAATAGGTTTTCACCCTCGGCTACTTGTCTATGCCACTGACTTACGATTTCATGAATTCTACGGTGCAAGGGTCATGTTTCGCAGGGACCTACAGTTTCCCGGCTGATCTGAACCTTTTAAAGCCTAGGGATAAAATCTCCAGAATACAGTAAACAGTTAATCAGTAAGCGTTCCTTTTTTTAGCACAAGTTGGGAGTCAAATTCGGGATAACCAAATGTTAGGCAAACGTTACTATCACAGGGCTTACACTAACGTGACAAAACGTATTTATGAATACATACATAGTTAGACAAAAATGCTAACTATGTTTAAGAAAACGGCAGATCAAATACTGACTAATGGTATTCTTAATTATACAAATATAAAATAGGTCAAATTGCAGCTAAGAGCTATGTTTCTCGCCAAATTTGTATTATAACCATCATCATAAAACTGGATACAAACTGTGAAAATCAATGTCTACTACCATTGCAGCTTTCCCATTTCATTTGCAGTTGTTCATTTACATCTATTTCATGGTTGTTGATGGAAATCCATATTTGGTCAGAAACCTGTAATTTTACCAAAATATTTTTCCCCTACCGTATCTAATTACTGAAATTATTGCAATTATAAAAAAGAGGCACTTAACATGTTACCATTTACAAAGAACAGGATATCTCGTTATTCTTACGCCCAAGGGTGAGTTTGAGCCACTCGGCGAAATATTTTTAAAAACAAAACCTGATTAACTTCTTTATTACTATGTGCTAATATGACCATTCTTGACTCTCAATGAAATAGGTGTTAAGTTAATGCCAAAATCTAGGCCACTCTTATAAGCACTGTGTATACATAATCACTTGTAAGTACTTCACATATGCACTCTCAACTAATTTTAAAGTGGTTTGAAAACTGTGTCCAAGAACAAAATTCCAATCAACGTTAACACAGAGCTTCATCTTCCAACAGATCACACAAACAAAGTTAACTATTAAGATGTGTTGAGTAGGTACCACCGCTTGACATAAATATAATAAAAGCAATCGGACAACTTTGTGCGGTTTGTTAGATTATTGGTACATGAGCCGGCTTTCGGCTGCGCTAAAGGGCAGCCTTCATCAGATGTATACTGTGCGAATCAAACATACAGCAGATAATATAATCAAGGAATACAAGTGGGGAAAAATTATGTAAAAGAAGTAAGAACAAAGATAAAAATAAGAAATAAAAACCACCCGTGAGAAAAAGTAAGTGTTTTTTGTCAAATACTTTTAGGCAGAGTAAGTTAAAAGATGGAGTTTAAGAAGAGATAGGAAGGTGCATAAGATATGGTGTAGTGAAGAGTTATGGAGGATTGGAACGTTAAGGTTAACAAGGAACAACCAATTCCCATTAGTCATGCCTGGCAATACATTCTTAGCAACCCTCCATAACTCATTACACCATATCTTATGCGCCTTCCTATCTCTTCCGAAACTCCATCTTTTAACTTACTCTGCCTAAAAGTATTTGACAAAAAACCCTTACTTTTTCGTGCGTGTGGTTTTTATTTCTTATTTTTATCTTTGTTCTTACTTCTTTTACATTATTTTTTCCCCCATTTGTATTCCCTGATTATATTATCTGCTGTATGTTGGATTCGCTACATATACATATGATGAAGGCTGCCCTTTAGAGCAGCCGAAAGCCGGCTCATGTACCAATAATCTAACAACAAACTGCTCAAAATTGTCTGATTGCTTTTATTATATTAAGATGTGTTTCCTGTATTTCGGTAATATAATAAATTCTATTTCCTACATGGTTTGATCATTTATCAAAAACATACAAATGTCTTTTGAGTTTTATATCCTGTCAGTCAAACATGGATCCAGGTGGAGGGGAGGACACTTATCAAACCCAGCAATAAGCTTTATGGAAAAGATTTTTCCTTAAGCTTTGTACCCCTCCCACCACTTCCCAAAAAAATGCCTGCATCCACTCCTGTTATCAGTATCCTTAAAAAGATAAGAGCACCGATTTAATAAGCTTCAACACTAGCTAAAACAACTTACTAAGCACCATATTAACTTGGAAGTAGACATGGACTTATGTGAACTTCAACATAGACAACTAAGATTTATAAGTAAAGACAACATTCTAAGTGTAAGTAAGGTCTTTAATATTGCCTTTACTTATAAATCTTATCTCCATAATGCTACATCAAATTATCTTACATAGACCACTAACTTCACAAACATATTCATTCTGAATAGAAGAAACGATACGATGCAAAACATGTCCACTGATGCAACATTCATTATATGTAAGCTTATAAAGCACAGTTTAGGAAGTTAACATAAAAATTCAATAAGTTTCAAACAAAACTGTTTTTTACTTTGTTCTAAATGGGTTAAATTTTAATTTTTGAAACAACCATATTTAATAACATCATGCATAACTTTATTTTAACTTGCGTATTATTGCATTACCGTTACACTCCCACTGGTGCATTAGTCAAGAGTTCACAAAGCAAAAGACAAAACATACACAACAAAACACATCACAACAATAAATCACAAAGAAACGTAAGTTACAAAATTAAAAACAAAAATGCAAGAAATGCGAAAGCAGCACTTTTTGGAGATGAGCAATAACTTGCCTGAAAAAAATACTGTTAGTTTTAACCCTTATTTTCTTCAATGATTAGTCCTTTGTAGCCAGGGGTGTAGGAATTTAAAAATAATGGATGGGGGGGCTATAGCAACTTCATGACAGGTCATGTGATATAGCATTAAATAGAACAATGTCTTGCTGTACAATTGGGGGGGGGGCTTCAGCCTCCCTTTACTACACCACTGTTTAACTGCCAAATTTCAGTTTCCAGTCTGTAATTTAACATAAAGAAGTAATAACAGTGTTTGAAATGGAATTCTACAAATGATTTTGAAAATGGGAGAAAATCCTTAACACAAACAAGGCCAGTGCCAAGGGGGATAAACTGGGCATTTCCCCCCAAGTGGCAGATTTTTAGGGGTGGCAAAACATATGTATACACGGAGTGGCATAATGTCTAGTTATGTCGCTCAGGGTTAAGTAAATAGCTGGCTTCAGTAAATAGTCTTTATATATGTTCATAAGAGATTAAATGTTGTCGTTCGTAGGTCAGATGGAACAGCCTCCATCCGGCAAGTGGAAGATCGTGGGTTCAGGCCCCACTGAACGCCAAAAAATGTCTTCTCTTTCAGACCTTTCACCATCTAACCATGCCATATCATCGGTGCTGGTATCACTAAGCTGAAAAAAGGTTGATTAAAATTGTTGTGAATCTGCACAGTATTCGATTTATATAAATAAATACATACTGTCCAGTGCCAGTCCTGAATATGAGATGTGACAATTTTTTTTTTTTTTTTTTTTGAAGATGCCAATGACAGTTCGTTAAATGTGAATAAACAAGACATTATTTCATCTCACAAACCAAATTAACACAATACTTGATACCTTAAAGATGTTCATTAAATCATTACGACACAGTATAGCCCAGACGCTCTTGAGCCATATAAATCCAAATCATTATGAACAGAACATAATTCCATTGAAATAATATAGCTTCGGAGTCTATTTACCACTAACTTTCTCTCAACTGCCAAGTATTACAAAATCAAGTTAATTACTGTATCACTTTCATACTTAGTTGGTCAGTTACTGCCACCTAGCAATGAACTACTATATTCTTTCGATGTCATTCACTGTATGATTTCACGATAGCAATAAAAATATTTTGCCATATTAATTTTCCCCAAAAGTGTGAACTATTAATTTTAGTGAGTGAATGTTCAGTATAGGTTAAAATGTGGTTATACCCTACAAATTCTAGCCATGCTTACTTGCAAGCTGTGGCATCATACCCCCCCACCTTCAGCTTTGTTGCTTTTCAAACAGCGCTGATAAAGGTAGTATAAGGTCAATCTACCATTTTTAATTCAATTGTTTCCTGCACTTTCATTTTCTAGTGTAAAGAGGCTACTTTGCCTAATTCTAATATCAAAATAAAATTTTCCAAGCCACAGACCGAAGTGGAGGGTCTACAGGTCAAGTATAATATACTAACCATCGTTTCATTTTAAAATCGACAACTCGACTTCGCTCCTTGTGATTCAGGTAAGTGTACTGATTGAATGAAAAAATACTTAATGTAAAAATACATAATAATTAAACAACACACAAAATGGCGGTGCTGTAACAATTTTAAAAGCATTTTTTACGATAAAATCCAAAACAGTGTTTTCAGGTTATGATTTTAGTCCCGTGAAACAATTGCCAGTTCTAGTACAATAGTGCTGATGGCCCATTAATATGTAAGTACCCATTTTTCAAAATTTTGAAAATGTTTCAGAATTGGGCTTAAGTGCATATTAATTCACTGTCGCCAAAGGCACTACCTTGCTTTCCTGATACCATCATGACGAATTCATGTTTTACGAGCCTGGAATTTTTAAAAATTTATTAAAAAGAACTTGTCCATGTTTTTGGGAGCTGTTAAAGCAATCTTCCCTTCGCAAATAACTTACAAAATTAATAGGCGTGTTTCTTTGAAATCATCTTATTTTTCGTTTTCACTATGGTAAGCTTTGCAAACTCAAGGTATTATTATGCTACCTTTAGTGATATTTTGAGTAATTGGGGGCACCCACCCTCCACTAGGCTTGTACTGATTCAGGGAAAGAACTAGGCCAAAAACCATCTGGGAAACATTTCATAATGACGAACAATTGTCAGCAATCATTTTGACAATGTTCGAATGGATGGATGGTTGGTTGTATTTTTATAGCCCAGAGGCAGCAATGGTCATTCTATGCCAAACAAGGCGAGACTGTACTTGCGATTTTAACAAAACAAATTAACACTGTAATGGTGGAAAATGCAATAAAAGTACATTAAAAGGAAACGATGTAAGAAAATCAGATGATATTGAAAAAAAAAATGTTCAAGAAAACGTTCTAACAAACAAGGAATGCTAAAGGGATCTGTTGACATGACCCTGTGTATAACTGCATTTTCACCTTCAGTACATTCACTATTTGGCGCAGTATAGCCCAGATGCTCTTGCGCCATAAAAAATCCAAACAAAGATTCACTACTGATATGTCAAAGTACAGTTTTACATGACGCAAGGTCAACAAGAGTCGCGTTATGTCCGTCTCCCTACAGGGGTGATTTAAGTCCAAACCAGATAACATGAACAAACCAGAAAATTCCCCGAAAAGTTACGTAATATTTTTGTTAAAGACACTGCTTTTGAAAAGAAATCAAACGAAATTTTTGTAATTTTTAAAAAGAAATCCCTGAAGAGGCAAGTTGAAATTCCCGGAATATAATCACCCCTGTCCCTAACACACACAGGAGTGATTATAAGTCCAAATTAGATTCCCTGAACATACCGGAAAAATTCCCTGAAAAGTTAGTAATATCTTTGGTAAAGATATCGATTTCCAATAGAATATAAAAAGTTATAGGAAACAAAATGAAATTTTTGTAATTTTTTTGAAAAGAAATTACAGAAGGGAAGTTGAAATTCCTGGAATTTACGGAACAAATCACCCCCGCACACATGTTTATCACATCTCGAGAAAACACTTACCTAGAGCCATGTACTAGGTAGGCTAGCTGCATCTAGACTACGAATTGTTAATATCTAGTTATTGTATATAAAAAAATGTAATATATATTACATTTTTCTTAATGGGTAATCACGAAAAGTTAGAGCCCCAATGTTTAAGGCTCCTGCCACCCCCCCCCATATCTCTTTTTTCTGTCATCGTAGTCCTTAAAGGGCTTTTAATGCATCATTACATTTAAAAAACTTTTAATAAAGAATACTACTTTTTGGCACTGTATGTACTATCATGTCAGAGAGTTTGTATATATATGATTACTTATAATTTTAATAAGAAATGAATAGGTGTAATGTATTCATGTAACTTTTTACCTAATATTTATCAGCGTTTGAATACATGAAGTTGCAATTATTCGTATCGATGTAATCCATTCAAATCTTCCACCATTCCCATTTATCAATAGTTCCCAAATTTTGGAACTACGTTTTGTAAAACGACAAATGTTCACCACCTCCCTAACTTTGATAGACATGGAATGGGAGGAGGAGGATAAATTTACAGATTTATTTTTTTTACTAGTGAATATAGAATTATATGTAGGCCTACATAATTTAAAATAATTACGAAAGTTTAACACTTTGACATTTCCTGGCAATTTACCAGAAGGTAACATACAATCCAGTTGGGGAACCACTTCCTCATTATATACATTATTTTAAACTAATAAATAGTTCATTTAAAACAATTCATTTTTACTAAGAGCTGTTTAATTAATAAAAAATAAATGCCATTAACGAACAACAAGGAAATAAGAAAAAGCGTTTAAATTAAACTCAAAAATGAAAGAATGAAGTTTTGAAAATTAGCATTTCCTCGTCATGTTTAGACTGGGCTATGATGATGTAATGAAAATGGATGTTTTGCTACAGCAATTTTTTCCTTCCTAACAGCACACTTATTTAACTTTACTATTGTTCTCCAATGCCAAAATCCCAGCTTGCCGTAAATTCTTCAGATCTTCTGTATCCAAATGGTGAAATAACTTTTCACGAACATATGAATTGCACAATGGCGGCTGCCAGTGATCCATAACGATACTGCCTTGCTCTTCAAAAGTCATGCGTTTCATACCTTTTCGATACTGCCTGTCTATCCTATGACCGTAAAGGGGAAACAATGTTTTGTATTTCTTACTATACCCTTTAAAGGCACTATTCCGAACATAGTGGGCCAGTTTTTTCTCATCTGCAATGTAAATATCATACACAGAAATTATGCTATCTCCAAACTTTTCGTTTTTCATCGAGTCAAGTTCGTTCACGATTCTCGCTTTGTATGTGTCCCAATAGGTGGATATGGAGCTATAATCGGTGAGAAAAGGTGGCTTTTCCAAGTCTGGATCCTTTAGCAGAAGATGCCGAATAAAAATTTTTGCACACGCAATATTAGAAAAAATCAAAGACCATTTCAAACATCGAATAGTAACTTTTGCACCATGCTCCAACAGTATTTTGACAATTCTGGTTGAATGTCGAGACTCGACTGCATAAAAAAGTGGTGTGCGTCCCTGGGCATCACAGACCTCGACATCTGCTCCATGCGTGAGAAGAAGTTGAAGGATCTCTAAGTTTTCATTCAGTAGAACATTGCACACAGCAAAGATCGGTGGCAAACCAAGGTTATTTTTTGCATTTACGTCCACACCATACCTCAAAAGCAATCTTACAATACGTTTGTACCCATTCCCTGCAGCAGCATGTAAAAGAGTACCAGCAGATCCGTGAGGAGGTATGGACACGGAAAGAGGGACTATTTCATGTACACACGAGGGATCTTCACGAAACAGATGCTCTAAATACTCCATCTTCGTGTCTTCATGCCATACTTTGTGCTGAATATATTTTGCACCTTTCTGAGCGTTTTTTGACGGCATGTTTCAGTCAGAAATACTTCAGATCTTATCGAACATATACACGTGCTACCAACTGCAATCTGCCCAAAGACGCTAATCTAGGCTTCAAATTCTATATACGACACTACGCAAAATTTCATAAAGAATGCAATGTTTATAATCTTCAAAATGCAGAATAAAGTACACGCCGAACGTGTCCTTTTAAATTAAAATCGAATTCCTTAGAAACCGGTATTCAGTTGCTTGAGCAAAACCAAATAATTGTATTATAAGACACTACTTTTTACCCATCGAAAATAACTGTTCTCTACCAAAACAAGTCTTGCGTATCAAAACACTACTTGTATCATGAACAAACGTTTTTACTAATAATCAGAATTCGAAAAGCAAGCGCACCGACAGCGTGCTAAGAACTGATAAAAAGAAGAAAGCGATTGGTATTGCCAAAAGAAAACGCTGGACTAACTAACTTTAGAAAAATACTCCTATGCTCAGTATTAATGAGCACCCTGCACATTCAGAGGAAATTATGAAAATCACTAACTGAGCTGTTTACCGACAGATGTCTCTGACTATGCGTTCTTAGTTTAGAACCCACAGAATACGGTTATTCAGCCTTTTTTAAAAACGAATAAAAAATATCATCTTCGAATAATAAAATATCACTGATTACGACCATCGAAGTGCAATTTTGAAAAGAAATTACATTTATATTAAGAACATAAATGCATGAAAACAGCCTAGAAATTCACGCAACCGAAAACGCTTCCTCATTGACCGTATTACTAGTGACGTCAATTCTGCCTTTCTGAAGGGGAAAAAAAAGCTACTGAATTGACTTGCTTATATATTTTTCGCGTTTTGCTTCAGATAGTTAATTCAAATTAACAATAAACACTCTTTTTCAACACTAACTCATCTATATTTTGAATTCAATAGCCTTGATTGAGTGTCGTTTTACAATCAGTACTCGTAATACATTCTGCGTGTTTAAGTGAATCGGTGAGATATAAGTATTGTATTGTGTCTATATGTGAAAGCAGCACTTTCAAAATACCAAAGAAATCTGCAACATCCAAACATTTTGATGTAAGTTATTTAAATGTTCATTTATATTTATTTGACAGTGCTAAATAATGAAGAATATATCAGCAAACAGAAAATATAATATAACATATTACTTTTGGTAATTAGATAATAACAACCAATTATATTATGCGCGCAAAATGGTATTAAAAATTTTAACGAGCAAAATCTAGTATAATATTTTGATTTATTATAAAAAAATAGCAATATGTAAATACATTTTGTTATTGATTTTAGTGAGCTCATAATACAATAACCCTATGTGTAAATTTTTATTTTTGGGTATGTGTTATTTTAAAAGTTATAGAATGTTGACCTTCGGCCTATCAGAAGGCATTTCGTAACACTTAAGGGGTATGTGCCCCCTTAACCATACGTTTAATTTTCTTTTATTAATTTGGTTCTCCCCTCTATATCAAAAACATTTGAAAAACTTTTCAAATACAGTTGGATCCACTTAGGGAGATTTCAAGTATTACGTAAGCAATATTTTGGCCATTTTATACCCCCATCCTTTTAAGCAAAAATTAACATTGGATAACGTAAGAAAATAAATACAACAGTAACCCGTCCCCAAGGTGCTTACGTAATAATTGAGCTCTCCCTTATACCAAGCACATATTTAGAAATTTTCTGGATGTAGTGAATAAAATATGGATTTTGTTTAGCATAATGATTAAATGCAATAGAATTCGATCGTTCTAAGTAAACAAAATTTGTACAGGTCGGATGTAGCGAGCATTTCCTTTAGTTCCAAGCTTCTGGTTATATTCCGGTCCTCTTGTATAGGGCCTCGCATGGGCGCCGGCGGCATAAAAATATTGAAGAGGGGACTGTATACGAGTAGAAGGCAGATTCTTGATAAATAGGGCAGTAGCCAGCGGGTGATCCCAAGGGCCTGTCCCCCTCCCCCTCCCGAAATGTATTTGCTAATAATACTTATTCATTAGCGAGGTTGTAAGAATTTTTTGCCTTCCCGAAAACATTTCTGTTTAAAGCCTTGTTGTTAATAACTCTTTACAGGAATAACAAGCACCAACAAAGCAGTGTTTAATTTCAATGTGCTTCTACTTGATAACGTTCATTTTACCATAAAATCAATCTTCTAATTACATTTCCAGTTTCATTTTCACATACAATGCTCCTTAATAAATTTTGTATTTATTATGCTGATGGTGTAGAACACTGTCCAAACATCACTTTATGTTCCAAAATCTATTCACAACTGTAGCACCTGCACAATCATTCCAATATCAAATTTTGCTGGATCCCTGCTCACATTGGTATCAAAAGCAGAGGCGGATCAAGCCTATTGGGGGCACCTGGCGGTAAAAATTTCAAGGACCTGAGACCCAAACCCCAAAACAAAAAATTCTGTAAGGATCTGAGGACTTTTTCGGGAAGATTTCAGTAGTAAATTTTTAGTGCGTTGCTTAAACCGGCAATATGTAACTAATAATAAACTCAACGTTTCAAGAAAAATCAGATATTTATTCAAAATATTTAATAATAAGTTACTTGCAGGGGCAGCTCAAGGGCCGGGCAGCTGCCCGGATCCTCGTTTGAGTGAGGATGCCAAACTGAAGTCAAGTTAAAATTTTTTTAATTGACAACAGTAAAAAAATCTCTAAAAAGGGAAAAGTGTAGAGAAATTTTTAGAAACATCTTTAGGGAAATTCGTTGAGAGACTTTTAGCCACTTTTTTTATGTTATATGGCTAATTGTGCGTATGTGAAAATCTTTTTTCGCCGGAAGAGGTAGGGGTGCCAAAAAACAATCCGTGCCAGGCGGTCCCTGGTTACATAAGTGCTGAAAAATGCTTTCTATATAAATTCGTGTCTTGGTTTCTCTTTGGCAAACTCATGAATTATTTTTGCAATATCTATTTCGTCCAAAATTTTTTGTTCTAGGTATAGTACGACCATGCTGTTCAATCTGTCTTCTCCCATCCTACTTCTTAAATAGTTTTAACGCGTTTTAAAACTGAAGATCTTTCATCTGATCTATTCGATAATGTAAAAAATATTTTCGAAATAATCTCTACATTATGAAAAGTTCCACTCTCTCTTTATACACTTAGAACTATTATTCAATAGCACTTCTGGCTATTTATTTATCAACACTTCTGATTATTTATTTATCAGTTTCTTACGTTCTTATTATTTCTCATGTTTTAATAACATATATTAATATTCTTTTGTAAATGTTCTTGAAAACTTCCTTTGTCATTTATAATCTTTTAATATCACTTGAGATATTTCATCTGGCTTCAAAACCAATTCTTTTTACCATCTTCAATCTATACAATTATTTTTCAAAACTTCTGCAAAAATAGAACAAATGGTACTTACAATTCGATTAGAATTTTTACATCCTGGTGTCCAAGCGATAAATACTCACTGATAAATACTTCAATAATAATTGTGCACTAATAATCCCATTGATTCTCTACCCCAAAATATGCAAACACTTTCTCCCCTTTTGAAGTTTTATTTATTCTATAATAAGGATTATTTTTTAAAGTAATAATAATGGTTCAAAGGGAATTTTAGAAATCAATCGGAGCAGCACATAAACGTCCTCTCGTCCTCGAAGATTTATCGAGAAACTCCGGCTTTCATGCGAAAATATTTAAACAATGATCCAATAACATCCAATTACATTTTAGCATTCTTCTAGGGTCTTTCTTCTCCTTAGCTTTTTAAAATCAAAATGGTGTTTTTGAGAACACAGTTTCCGCCATTATAATTTCATTTCATTTAACTCTAATTTCGCTTATTTAATTATACATGATGAAACTACAATTATGACTAGAGCCCGGATTAAATGCACTAAAAAAACAGCAAATCATGCATGCAAATTTCTTCTAAAGAACCTCAAAATATCCACATATATGCATTTAAAATGAATAAACATGCACCTAAAAAGAATAAATATGTACATAAAATTTTTTAATGCTTGAAAATCTTATGACCAGTATTTTAAAACATGTGGATATATTATTAACCGCCGAGTAGAAAAATTCGATTACATTAAATCATACATTTTATACATCGCAAATTCTATGACCATGTATCATAACGTGTCTCTCGTTGTTATAAATCAGGGGTCCTTGAACCTTCCTAGACCTTGGACCCCCTCCAGAGATCATTCGTCCTCGCGGACCTCGAAGAATTAACTCAAAGTTTAAAGCCCAGTATTTGCATCATACATATTTATTTTTAGTATTTCGTCACTGATTTTCACCATTTAAGGAAGGAATTTTTCGTTCCCTCATAATTTATTCTTAGCATTGGAAAGTAAATGCTCCTTTAGTGTTTTTTCGAACCTTTGTGAAACACTGGGAGTATCTCGCCGACCCCTGATAGGGTCCCGCGGACCACAATTGAAGAACATCTGTTCTAAACAGTTAAACTTTATCCTCTATCATGTAAAACCACTTTTATGACCAAAAGGGTCCTTTCTAGAGCTACAAAAGGTATTGACCAGCACTTTTAAATTTTTGCGGGTTATCTATCACGGATAGTTTATCGATGATGGACTCATGTCTATCGCTAAAGGAAAATGTGAAATTTTAGAAAAAGTGTTTGTTTTAATCTGACCTTCAATCGATTTCCAGCCAAGCACAGTAAAACTGATCTTTGGTTCCAAAATATGATAGCTATAATTCACCTACGACAGCATTTTGACGCCCTAGGGCAGGGGTCTTCAATCCGCGGCCTGCCAGCTCATGAAAAAATACAAATTGTTTCACACAAAAATGACGCCCCTTTCTCCCTCTGAATCCTAAATATATGTATTTTTGTTCACATTTTCACATTTCGTAATAAATATCTTAAAACGCTAGAAATCTGAGTAATACGCGGTCTTTCCTCAATAGTGTTTCACTTCAGTTTCTTAGTACATATATGGGAATGAGAGGTAGTTTTATTGATTTGTAGTGCAACAGTGATTTAAAAAAAATTCATCTTAGGACATTGAATTCAATTCTGATCCAGGAGGGGGGACCCTGCGCCCCCTGGATTCACCTTTGTTCAGCCTTAAGATTGCTGGTATAGTAAGGCGGCCCGCGGGCCAACAATAATAAGCAAAGTTGGCCCTTGGACTGAAAAGGGTTGAAGATCCCTGCCCTAGGGCGTAACTAAACGTGTACGTTTACAAATTCAATTGCCTTTCCGCTCAGATAAGAGGAAAGCTTAACTTTTCCGTGTGGCGAAATTTTTCGAATGAAAGAATAAAATTCTTGAAATTACTAAAACCCTTAAATTATGCATTTGTATTCACAAACACCAAAAGCAGATAAAATATGCAATTGGATATAATTCGGGCTCTAGTTATGACAGTAGCATTTAATCTTTCTACATTCATTTTTGGAATATGTTAATTAATTAAACTGTCGCAGTGTAGTAAACATCCCTTTCAAATAGACATTGAATTTCTGTGATAAGCTAAAAGTTTTGGAGATAAAAAATATCCGTACATATCTCCTCACCTTGTTTGGCTCAGCATAACCCTTGCTGTCCTTCTGGCATACAAATTTAATCCGAGAGATGTTCTCAGAATAATGTATTTTGTTTAACGAACATTTATGTCCAGGAAAGTGTAAAAAAAAACTCATTTTTACTGTTTAGCGTTCTACATTTCTGATAAAATATTCTTACCATTTTATATTATCAGTTAAATTGTTCATCCCTCCCTGATCCGAAACCGTGTGAAATCGTCATTGCAGTCGCATGGTGTAACAGTTCCGTTGATAAAGACTACTTAATCAAACAGAAATCTCTGAGAATACACGAAGCATTTATCACTATTGCGTTTGAAGTGCCAAGTTTTATACCCCTTCTATTAGTGATGCTACCTTTCACAAATTAATTCTGCGCATTACTTTTTTTTTGTTACTTTTTTCTGCTTTCTTAGATTTGGTGATGGCCGCTAAAGTGGAGGACGAAGCTTCATCTCTGTTGAATATATTTTACAGTACAAAGGAAACCATTGAAGAATGTTCGTTTACGTGGACGATTGAAAACTTAAGTTTCATCATGATTGGGGAGTCATATGGCTACGTAATGAGAAGTCCAAGCTTTCCTTCAAGTGACAAACGAAAATGCAAGTGGGAGGTGTCGTTTTATCCTTGCGGATGGGAAGCGAAGCATGCTGATTTGATTCGGGTGACTCTTATGCTGATATCTACTACCGTTTCTAGCCGGAGGATCAAAGCAAAATGCACCCTATCTTTCCACGATGACAAAAATAGCAAATTAGAGACACTGTCTTTGGACGGTGCTCTATATAAGGGAGATATGCTGGAAGCGTGGCTAAACCGAGAAATACTATTTAAAAAGAGTACACCTCAAGACGATATTCTGAAGATCAAAGTTAACATCAATTATACAACCGAACAGACCAATCAGCTTTACGAGAACAAAGAATGTTTTGGTCAAGTAAAACCGGAGCATAAGCTCGTTGAAGATTTGTCGATCATGCTCATGGAGCAGACTTTCAGCGATGTCTTGATTGTGGTAAAAGGAACTGAGATCCAGGCTCATCAGAACATAATTGCAGCAAGATCGCCTGTGCTAGGTGCCATGCTGAAGCACGAGACTAAGGAAAAAAGCGAGAAACAAATCATAATTAACGACGTGGATCCTAAAATCATGCAGAAGTTATTACGCTTCATGTACACCTGCATAATTGAATTTACCAGTACTGACGAAGCTTCCAAAGTGCTCATTGCTTCAGACAAATATGCACTTGAAGGTCTGAAGGAATTGGCTGAAGAATACTTGAGCGTCAATATTAACACTTCCAATGCACTAGATATCTTGAACATAGCGGACCTTCACACTGCATCGAAGTTAAAATCGCGGACCATAGATTTCATCAGTGAAAACAAAGTGAGCTTTTCCAGTGTGACAAAATATACGTTAAACTGCTTGAAGAATCCACAACTGCTGGCGGAAATTTTAGCCCTTTTTGCCAGTGATTCAAAAACTCAAGGGGAGTAATATTTTATGTTTCCTCAATTAAGATTTTGAAGTGAAATAACGTTAAGTAAAGTGAAATTTGAAGTGAAATAACATTACAAATAAAGTGAAATAACATTACGAGTAAAGTGAAATAACATTACGAGTAAAGTACATAAGGAAGTGTTTGAAATAACTAACCTAGCCATAGTTAACCTAACGTATCCATTTGCACTAGTTCAAACAAAACTCATTCTTTATAAAATATTAGTTAAAATTCTTAAGCATGGCGTTTAAAAACAGCATTATAACGAACATAGGCATAGAGCTATATGAGCCCCCCCCCACTGTTTCCAATAATTTGAAATTGCAATTTTACATGTAAATTGTTTGTTTTCATATGCTTGGACATCCTCCCCCAATAATTATGAAAACTACATGTTGATGATAATGAATCAGCATAACATGGTTGTTGTGTGTGCTTATATATTAAAAGACCCTTTTCTTGTTATACTTAATGGAGACGTATACCTGACCTTTGACTGAAATTATGCTCAAAATTATTACATACATATCCTTATTATTAACCTTTTACCCACCACAACTGCTCAATTGATCATCTAAAGATAGGATGCATAACATAGCATAACCTTCGAAACATAAAAGAAAAATAGGGTTTAAGACACAGCATATCCTCATGGGCCATAAAAATTTAAATACTATTAGCAGGCCTGTAGCCAAGCCGAAGCATGGCCCCATGCTTGTTCTTAGGTTGTTTCATTGAGCTATTTATATATATAGAACAATCTCCGAGTGCCCTGTGCCCCCATCATCCTGACTATTAGGATTTGAAGACGAAGAGCAAGTACAGTCAGATTTCGATTATCAATTTTAAGACAGATTAAATAACAGCAAAATCAAACTCAACTAGCCTCTATGAATGAGAAGATGCACTTCAAGCAGAACTGGTATAGCATTCTCGAAAAAAAACTAAATTCAGCACCCTACTGTATATTCCAGGCACAGGTTTCATAAAAATAATGATCCCTTGAACTCATTGGGTAGCTACCAAACATTTAATAACCAGTTTGCTGGTTGAGGGGAAAATGCAACAGATGGTTTAACGTGAGTGAGTGTTCTCCGACATATAAAAAACATTCATCTCAGAGATTTTATTTTCAAAAATGTTTTAAACAGTTTGTCGAAACCACAGGTCCATCTCTCTCTCTCTCTCCACTACTTGTGTGTGAAAACTTTAACCATGAATTACTCCTCCAAACACATGACTATAACCATACACAGACATGCAAAATTGCATCGACACTTTTACTTCAGTTGACAAGTACTATTAAAACATTATTGTAAGATCTACAGGGGTGTCCACAAAACTGGGTCCAAGGTCCTGCTGTTTAAAAATGTGGGTCCCAAACAACAAAACACTTTGTTTCCTTTACTAAATAGTAGGTTTCTAGGACACGCTATTTTTCTAATATTGAGTCTTTTCCTTCTGTTCCATGTATTTTATGCGCTGTAGCTTGTCAACACTTCCGATCGATTTCAATAAGTTATTAAATCTTCCGGAAAACACACGTAACTGATTCACATAAAGATAAAATCGAAAACTGTTAATTAACTTTTCATTGATTGTACTAGGTAATTTATTAATTAGGTATAAAAATAGGCAACTGTATTCAATTCTATAGCAAAGCATTCCAAAACTGACAATGTTAAGGAAAGCGAAACAAAAACTAAGAGTTCTTTTCTTTATTCTTTTTGAAAAACTAATATTTTAAAAAACACATATAAAACATCAATAGAAATACATATTTAAAAAATACAACTATAGTAACTTCATACAAAAAAACGTTCACACACACATACAACTAGGAATAGCTTATAAAAGTGACAAATCGTTGAATACATTTTTTACACAGTACCCTACACCCCACTAATCTGAACTAGTTAATGTAGTTATTCATGTACAATGTGTTTACTTTATGGTGTGAAATTCTGATACAGCCCAAAACATACGATTTTGAATGTAATTTTTTCTTTTAAATGCACTCATGCTTAATTCCAAATACTATTATCTTTTTCAATAATGGAGGATTAAAATGAAATGATTTCAACATTTCGTAAACATAATATCTGATGAAGTTGATGTTATTTGCCTGCCCATGCAAAGCCATATTATGTTGCAAGTATTTGGTTGCAAGCAAGTATTTGGTTGGTTGTATTTTTATGGAGCAAGGACAACAACGGTCATTCTGCACCAACAAGCAAGTATTTAAATGCATGAAACTATAAAAACATATCTGAACTTCATTATCTGGAAAAGGTCTGAACTTTGTCTACTGATCTGAACTACCTTGGGTCCAAATCATTGTTTGTGTTTCATGATGCAAGGACAACAAAGGTCATGCTGTGTTGAGGTATATAGTTTACCCGAGGAAGAACCTGGACTTAAGAGCTAGGGAACCAATCCCCGATCGACAGTGAGCAGTAAATCGAGAAGTATTGTTTTTTTTAAGCACCACTGGGAATGAAACCTGGATTGGCCAAGACAACATATTACTACCGTACCACTGCAGGATTGGGACAAAATTAGTTGCGATTGGTGGGGGTTTTAACTGAAATACTAATATTCTACTTCTAGGAATATATTTTGAGTATGAATACTCCCATGAGTATTTTAATTTTATATAAAATTATATATTTATGAAATTTTAAAACAGTGATAGGAAAAATGGTAAACTGTTAGTAATTTGAGCATGCGCAAAATTGGAAGAACTCTTAAACAGACATACCAAGCTAGACAGATCTGTTTACTCTTTACATATAATATGGCGACATTATCACAATGATGGCATTATTACATTGCACACAGCAAAGATCGGTGGCAAACCAATGTTATTTTTTGCATTTACGTCCACACCATACCTCAAAAGCAATCTTACAATACGTTTGTACCCGTTCCCTGCAGCAGCATGCAAAAGAGTACCAGCAGATCCGTGAGGATGTATGGACACGGAAAGAGGGACTATTTCATGTACACACGAGGGATCTTCACGAAAAAGATGCTCCAAATACTCCATCTTCGTGTCTTCATGCCATACTTTGTGCTGAATATATTTTGCCCCTTTCTGAGCGTTTTTTGACGGCATGTTTCAGTCAGAAATACTTCAGATGTTATCGAACATATACACGTGCTACCAACTGCAATCTGCCCAAAGACGCTAATCTAGGCTTCAAATTCTATATACGACACTACGCAAAATTTCATAAAGAATGCAATGTTTATAATCTTCAAAATGCAGAATAAAGTACACGCCGAACGTGTCCTTTTAAATTAAAATCGAATTCCTTAGAAACCGGTATTCAGTTGCTTGAGCAAAACCAAATAATTGTATTATAAGACACTACTTTTTACCCATCGAAAATAACTGTTCTCTACCAAAACAAGTCTTGCGTATAAAAACACTACTCGTATCATGAACAAACATTTTTACTAATAATCAGAATTCGAAAAGCAAGCGCACGGACAGCGTGCTAAGAAGTGATAAAAAGAAGAAAGCGATTGGTAATGCCAAAAGAAAATGCTGGACTAACTAACTTTAGAAAAATACAAAAGTCTATAAATGTCGGCAGGATGCCTGAACTGCCCATGCATGTGCGTGGACTTTAGGGAAATTCCTATAAGTGTTTCCATTTACTTGGCTAGAAAAACAGGAGAAAATAGCTACTCCTTCCGCATTTATACGCAATGGTTTCTCCTGTCGCATTTATGTGCATGCGTGTTTATTTCACATATGTTTGTTGACAAAAAGGATGTAGTGTGGATTAGATTTTGTGTGTGTGTTTACATTTCATTAAGGGGGTGTATAAATTCCTGGACAAGGGAATAAAATTATAATGTATACTTATAAACATACACTGATGCAACAGATACTGATTCAGGCAGCGCACATCGAATGTGATCAAAACGGCACGAGTCGCGAAGCGACGAGCGGAGGAAGTCTGGGGGGGGGGGGGTATAAATTCCTGGACAAGGGAATAAAATTATAATTTATACTTATAAACATACACTGATGCAACAGATACTGATTCAGGCAACGCACATCGAATGTGATCGGAACGGTACGAGTCGCGAAGCGACGAGCGAGGGTTCTGTGGGGTCTCCCCCTAGTTCGGTCTCTGTGATTCAGGTAAGTACTGATTTATTTATAAAAATACTAATTCATAATCAAAATATTATATTAGCGGGGATATCAATAGGGAGCTACACCATCGCTTGTATATCTAGCCAGATGACAGCACATTTAGCTATTTTATAGTGTGTTTCGGCACTACTAGCACCTAAGAGCATTTACATGTAGTCCACGCACATGCGCAGTGCTGTCATCACTCGGCATATGAGGCAGTTCTGCCGACGTTTATAGTCTTGTGAAAAATACTCCTATGCTCAGTATTAATGAGCACCCTGCACATTCAGTGGAAATTATGAATATCACTAACTGAGCTGTTTACCGACAGATGTCGCTGACTATGCGTTCTTACTTTAGAACCCACAGAATACGGTTATTCAGCCTTTTTTAAAAACGAATAAAAAATATCATCTTCGAATGCTAAAATATCACTAATTACGATCATCGAAGTGCAATTTTGAAAAGAAATTACATTTATATTAAGAACATAAAATGCATGAAAACAGCCTAGAAATTCACGCAACCGAAAACGCTTCCTCATTGACCGTATTACTAGTGACGTCAATTCTGCCTTTCTGAAGGGGAAAAAAAAGCTACTGAATTGACTTGCTTATATATTTTTCGCGTTTTGCTTCAGATAGTTAATTCAAATTAACAATAAACACTCTTTTTCAACACTAACTCATCTATATTTTGAATTCAATAGCCTTGATTGAGTGTCGTTTTACAATCAGTACTCGTAATACATTCTGCGTGTTTAAGTGAATCGGTGAGATATAAGTATTGTATTGTGTCTATATGTGAAAGCAGCACTTTCAAAATACCAAAGAAATCTGCAACATCCAAACATTTTGATGTAAGTTATTTAAATGTTCATTTATATTTATTTGACAGTGCTAAATAATGAAGAATATATCAGCAAACAGAAAATATAATATAACATATTACTTTTGGTAATTAGATAATAACAACCAATTATATTGTGCGCGCAAGATGGTATTAAAAATTTTAACGGGCAAAATCTGGTATAATATTTTAATTTATTATAAAAAAATAACAATACATAAATACATTTTGTTATTGATTTTAGTGAGCTCATAATACAATAATCCTATGTGCAAATTTTTATTTTTGGGTATGTGTTATTTTAAAAGTTATAGAATGTTGACCTTCGGCCTATCAGAAGGCATTTCGTAACACTTAAGGGGTATGTGCCCCCTTAACCATACGTTTAATTTTCTTTTATTAATTTGGTTCTCCCCTCTATATCCAAAACATTTGAAAAACTTTTCAAATACAGTTGGATCCACTTAGGGAGTATTCAAGTATTACGTAAGCAATATTTTGGCCATTTCAACCCCCACCCTTATTAAGCAAAAATTAACATTGGATAACGTAAGAAAATAAATACAACAGTAACCCGTCCCCAAGGTGCTTACGTAATAATTGAGCTCTCCCTTATACCAAGCACATATTTAGAAATTTTCTGGATGTAGTGAATAAAATATGGATTTTGTTTAGCATAATGATTAAATGCAATAGAATTCGATCGTTCTAAGTAAACAAAATTTGTACAGGTCGGATGTAGCGAGCATTTCCTTTAGTTCCAAGCTTCTGGTTATATTCCGGTCCTCTTGTATAGGGCCTCGCATGGGCGCCGGCGGCATAAAAATATTGAAGAGGGGACTGTATACGAGTAGAAGGCAGATTCTTGATAAATAGGGCAGTAGCCAGCGGGTGATCCCAAGGGCCTGTCCCCCTCCCCCTTCCGAAATGTTTTTGCTACCAATGCTTATTCATTAGCGAGGTTGTAAAAATTTTTTGCCTTCCCGAAAACATTTCTGTTTAAAGCCTTGTTGTTAATAACTCTTTACAGGAATAACAAGCACCAACAAAGCAGTGTTTAATTTCAATGTGCTCCTGTTTGATGACGTTTATTTTACCATAAAATCAATATTCTGGTTAAATTTACAATTTCATTTTCACATGCAATGCTCTTTAACAAATTTCGTATTTATTATGCTGATGGTGTAGAACACTGTCCAAACATCACTTTATGTTCCAAAATCTATTCACAACTGTAGCACCTGCACAATCATTCCAATGTCAAATTCTGCTGGATCCCTGCTCACATTGGTATTAAAAGCAGAGACGGGTCAAGCCTATTGGGGGCCCCTGGCGGTAAAAATTTCGAGGACCTGAGACCCAAACCCCAAAATAAAAAATTCTGTAAGAAACTGAGGATTTTTTTAGAAAAATTTCAGTATTATATTTTTAGTGAGCTGCTTAAACCTGCAATGTGTAGTTAATAATAAACTCAACATTTCAAGAAAAATCAGATATTTATTAAAAATATTTAATAGTAAGTTACTTGCAGGGGCAGCTCAAGGGCCGGGCAGCTGCCCGGATCCTCGTTTGAGTGAGGATGCCAAACTGAAGTCAAGTTAAAATTTTTTTAATTGACAACAGTAAAAAAATCTCTAAAAAGGGAAAAGTGTAGAGAAATTTTTAGAAACATCTTTAGGGAAATTCGTTGAGAGACTTTTAGCCACTTTTTTTATGTTATATGGCTAATTGTGCGTATGTGAAAATCTTTTTTCGCCGGAAGAGGTAGGGGTGCCAAAAAACAATCCGTGCCAGGCGGTCCCTGGTTACATAAGTGCTGAAAAATGCTTTCTATATAAATTCGTGTCTTGGTTTCTCTTTGGCAAACTCATGAATTATTTTTGCAGTATCTATTTCGTCCAAAAATTTTTGTTCTAGGTATAATATGGCCACCTTGTTCAATCTGTCTTCTCCCATCCTACTTCTTAAATAGTTTTAACGCGTTTTAAAACTGAAGATCTTTCATCTGATCTATTCGATAATGTAAAAAATATTTTCGAAATAATGTCTACATTAGGAAAAGTTCCACTTCCTTTATGCACTTCGAACTATTATTCAATAGCATTTCTGGCTATTTATTTATCAAAGATACTGATTATTTATCCGTTTCTTACACTCTTATTGTTTCTCCTTTTTTAAACATACATTAATATTTTTTTGCAAATGTTCTT